>PVKM010044976.1:0-12051 GCA_004027735.1 Carollia perspicillata | reverse complement strand
GAGCCACCGGCCCCGCCGTCTGTCTGAGCCAGAGGGCGGTCAGCCATCCCTCACTGCATCGCCACACCCGTTTGGTGGTGCTGAATCTTCTCTCCCATAATCCTACCGTGGGGAAGTCCAATTCCAAAATAGTTCACAGCTATTTTTTACGGTATAACATGCGCCAGAGACTGGAGATTTACTAAGGAATTCATTCCATAGTCATAGAAAAGCCATCTGTTCTTTAATGACCCCGGTGGATCAGGTCAGAAGTGGATGAACAAGATGAGAATTTGGCCCTGCTCTCCGATCCTGGCGAAATACAGGGTCTGGCACAAATAAAGCCGCTTTGTATTACAGAATCTTTTATTACAAAATCATAAGCATGTAATTTTATAACATAACAATATCACACTCAAGCACACCGTATGACACCATAGGTGAAGTGTTCAACTTAAAACTATACATTAGACCCACATGATTACCCTGCCAACTGCTCTCAAGCTGGCCTTACTTCTGCCGGACCCTGTATGTTTTAATTTGCCCCCTCTTCTCCCCTCTCTGGACTCTAGGTTTTCCAATACGTGGAAGCCACCAGAAACTGCACTTACACAGTTTCCTTTCCTCCCAGACCACAAGCAATGGCGGGTTCTCAACAGCATTATTGCCAAGCCATGTTTTGAAGATATCTCTCCACAGACTTTTTCAAATGTTTATATCATACAGTATGCGGCACTAACATTAATCATAGAAAGCTGATAAAATTCTGATATTAAAACGCACAGGAGATGATAGGAAGAAAATTAGCGGCACCGCAGATCGCAGGTTCTTCACGCAGTCGTGGGCTGTTGGCAGCAGAACCACCTCGGTACTGCTTCATCTCCTTCACTTTGTCAGTCAGGAGACAAATGATGAAGCCAGTTTTAACCAGCTGCACTACAACAGTTTGTGGCTTTTTAATAAACTGCGTTGCGGCCTGAGTGTCTATGCCTCCCCCGAATGCCCTACTCGCCAGCGTGACTGTATTTGGGGACAATGCCTTTAGGGAAATAATTAAGATGAAATGAGGTCCTCAGCGCAGGGCCCTGGTCCGTAGGACTGGTACTTTGTAAAGAAGTGATGGCCCAAAAAACAAAAAAAAAAACCCCATAAACCAAAAAGAAGTGGCGGCCTGGTTCTCTCTCCCCTCCTGTCTCTACTTCTGTGCTCCAAGGAGGGGACACGTGAGGACACGCAGAGAAAAAGGCCCACCTGACACCCCAAAGGAGATGTCCCATCACACACCACACACCCACCACCTGCTGGCACCTTGCCCTTCGACTTCCAGTCTCCAGAACTGTGACAAAAGAAAGTTCTGGGGTTTTTTTAAAGCCACATTATAGTATTTTGTTGAGGCAGCCTGAGCTAATATAAATTCCTTATACAAGGTCTCTATCAATTTGAAATTAATTTTAAATCAGAGAAGAATTTCGCAGAGTGGACAGAGACGCCATTGCGGCAGTTCATGACGATTGGTAACCCCTCCGTGCCCACTTCCCTTCTTCCCGTAGCGACAGCACTCTTCAAGTTCAGGGGCTGACCCCTGGCCTGAAAAAGTCTCTCTCTTTAAAATGTCCCTGTGCCTCCCTGAAGTTCCAACTGCAGGCTCTAAGTGGAGGTGAAACGTCCCATTTCTAGATCCTGTCCTTAAAGAAAGGGGACATGCTCTCTGCCGCTCTCTCCCCCCGTGTGCTGGGTGCGAACACGGGGACAGGGACGGTAAGAGCCGTGTTGTATGTGAAAGGAAAGAGGGGCAGGGAGCAGGAGAGCATGCCAACCAGTTCTGCCCTACGGCACACCTGGGCCGGGGAAGGAGAGGCAGAGACGCGCCCCGCGTCTGAGCCTCTCTCCCGACTCACCGGCCCTGCCGTTCCCGTCCTCGTGTGGCCTTCTCACGTAGCACACCCGCAAGTGGCCCACGTGAAACAGGGTGAAAACAAGTTATTTTTTTTTTCTAAAAAAAAGACTGGCAAACTCTTTATCCCCCGCCCCCGATAACCACCTGATTATTTAACCTTGTTGACATAGGAGAGTCAAGCATTCCTAGGTATATGTCAGAAGCTGGGAGAAGAAAACCAGAACAAAACAAAAAAAAAAAACCAACCATCAAATATTCTGGGCTTAGTCTCATAGTTTTTCTGGTTCCACTGAGATTTGAATATGAGAAATAAATGGATAATTATTAACCATATCAATATATTTCTGACGTGTGTTTATTTAGTTAAAGCTGGAGCCAGTGAAGTATGTATTCGCTACTGATTCTGACGTTCTAGTAGCATAGCTAAACGTAGAGAAGGAAATCAAAAGCAGGCTTTCTTTGTTCTTCTTTAAAGGAAGTAGCATGCATTTCGGTGTTTGTGGACCAGCATGCCTTTCAAAGTCCATGCCCATTGGGAATACATTTTAAGTCAACGCCGGCTCTGCCCTTTTGCTACTGAAACACTCACAGCAGGAGCGGCACCCCTTCCCTGCATCTGGAACCCTCCCTCGGACTCAGCAGGGAATGTGGCAAGCTCATTTGTCATCCTTTGTTCACAGGAGCAGAGGTGACAGAATCAACCCTCCAAAGCTGCTTGGAGAGAGGCTGCTCCTTTGGGACGGAGCCCTCCCGCGCCCTTTTCCGAGGCGCTGCCCGCTTTCAGGCCTTCCCTTGACAAAAGCCCGGCCTCCCTGCTGTGTGTGCGGCTTCCTTCCACTGTCTGGGGGTGCCGGGTGAATTTCTGCTTGCTTTCCAAACACACACGGGGGAAGGGGTTCGGGGGCGAAGGCTTCATGCCGCGTTCTGAAGGACACCAACAATTAATGTCCATGCAGCGCTCAACATTGTCACCAAATGAGGTGGCGAGTACACAGTGAATGTGCCTGAGGACTTCGTTAGTTTTGTAATCCCTTTGCTCGCATAGGCAACCTTTGCTTTTTGGATGGATTTCCTTTAAACAAGAAAAAAAAAAAGATCATTGCTGTGTTTTAAAAGGAGCTTAACAGGTCAAATGTTTCTAATGCTGGCTTTTGGTTGAATTGTTAATACCTAATAAATCACATTCTTCCTGCTGGTGTCCGGTGAGGAAAGCAAGACGTGAGCCGGCGCAGGGAGACGACGACCCTGGGCGTCACCCTGCAGACAGGCCACTGGGCCTCCGGGATGCCCCGCCCTCACTCCCAGCCCCTCTCGCTCTATGAGCTCATCTCGTTTTGAAAAAGCCAAGTGTGTTTATGTTTCATTTTAACCTAGTAGACAACACTCCCCCCAGCACATCTCAACTTGAACTTAAAAGTGCTCTGTTTGGATTTCTGACGTTACTTGGAATCACTTGACTGTTCACAATAACCTTTAGCATTTTGGTCACGGTAATGTATTAACACTTTATCGATAAGGACTGCCGTATGTATTTCATCACACTGACAATGCAAGGTAGGCCATTTGACCAAAGCCACAGAAGAATACACCCATGGCCAACGAACAGCTTCCTATCTATTCACTATTATTTCTTATAGTCAGTAAAAAGATTTAATTCACCATGCATTCACTAATTCACTATTTAAGTTCACTATATAATTATTTTATTACACAATTAATTCACTACAAATTCTTATAAATTCTTTCATTTAGTCTATTGTCCCTGGTTTTCCAAATTGAGAAACAAAACCCACATGGACAACTATACCAGCACCAAAACAGTGAGAAAGAAACACTATTTTTTTCTGAATGACTGAAGAGCTGAATTTGCATTATGCTGGGGGACCTGTAGAACCGGACCTCGTGTGGACGGGCCTGGGTTAAAAAGAGTCAAGACTATTTCAGAAAACAATAAGCGCTGTCATTGGACCCGCGGTCTCAAGAGAAAAGTTCAAAGCAAATTAAAGACACGGACGGACCAAGCCAGCTGGGATGAGGCAAACACTTACGCATTCTCCTGAACGTTCATCATGGAGGGTTTTCCTGCCTATTGTGTTCTCACAATTTGTACTATGTCAGCCAACAGTTACACTGACCCCCCAGTCCTCCCCGAGGGAGTACTGCAGCAAAAAGGAACCTCTGAGGCCACCGTGCTGTTTCCAGGGCACTTGGAAAGGCTCGTGGTCCTCGTGTTAGTGGCCGGACAGATTTCTTCCCAGCTCTGTGATGGCGCAGACCCCCATGGGGCGTGCACTCTGCCAGGGCGCGTCCCACTCAGCAGGCTGCCCGCAGGGTTTCTGCTGGGGCCTTAGCTGGAGCGGGGGGTGCACAGCAGGCTTGGGCGGATGGGACTGCAGACACCGGGTCTGACAGCAGGCAGACCCACACTTCCCCAGGGACCGACAGAACAGGGGCCGGCAGGGAAAAGAATCTTTTATTCGTTTCTCCATTTAGCTCTTTATTCATGTTTCACAAATGTAAAAAGATACTGCTCATAATTTTATGTCTGTATCACTATATTGCCCAATGTTAGAGAAAAGTTTGTATTTTTTGCTGCACATGTGTAATAAAATATTAATTTGCTGTGCAATTCCCTTCCTTCCTTCCTCCCTTCCTCCTGATAAGTAGGGTCTAAATATCCACTGTACTCAAAACATGGCTCGAGCTGCTAGATTAAACAACAGGCCACATTTTGCCGTGGATAAAGTACACTTTTTTGCCCAAATTTTTGAGGGGAAAGTAAGGATGCAGACCACACAGACACAAAGGGTATGAAAGGGGGGCGGTGTACACATGGAAAAACGTGCTTGGGGAAAGCGGTTAACAGTTTCTTGTTTTAGGGTCATGCTATAAGATACCCCTCCGGCAGCAGAAGGCTTCCAAAATTAGTCCTTCTCTTTTTCTCTAGGAATGGAAAACAACTGCAGGCTTGCCTTGATATAAGAGTAAATAGCCACCATTTCTCTTGAATAATTAATATTGCTTTCTTGAGATGTTATAAAATCAAAAGAATTGATGTAATAAATGTGACTATAGTTACACAGTAATGCTATGAGCACAGACTTTTCGGAAAGCATAATGAGGCTAAGGAAGATGCACGTGTTGGTTATGAGACAGCCATCTAAGAACCCGATTCACGCAAAGAAATGTAAAGGGTGACAGCGATGACTTATGTGTAATATGCAAATCCAATAAACCTCGCTCTGAAAGAGCAATCAAACTTGAAGACTTTTTCTATGGGGGTTATGCCACAAATCATGAATGACAAATTATAATAGCAGGAACTTGACATTTCTGGCAATAAATCAAGAGAAATTGGTCAAGGCAATATAATTTAAAAACAATCTGGTATTGTCTTTAACTATAAACTGGAAACAAAATAGCACAGCCCATTGGAAAACCCCCAAACCTGCGGAGACTAGGAGGGGCCAACAACAGTCAGAACGGAAGGCAGTGTGCATCTCCTTGGTCGGGTTCCTGACAGGGGCGTGGCCTCCACAGGGCCCAGCCTCAGAGCTCGGGGAGCCAGACCTGTGTGGTGAGTAGAGACTCTGTGAACGCCCGACACTCCGAGTGCAGGGAAACAACCTAGACTCCGAAAACCACACAGCACTGAGGGAAGAAATTAAGGAAGACACAAAGAAATGGAAGCGTGCGCCGTGTTCATGGACTGGAAGAATTAACATAGTCAAAATGTACATAGTACCCAAAACAATCTATAGATTCAATACAATCCCTATTAAAATACCAATGATCTAGTTCACAGAATTAGAACACATACTTCAAAAATGTGCATGGAACCAAAAACAACCATGAACAGCCTCAGCAATCTGGAGAAAGAAGAAGAAAGTAGGAGGGATCGCAATACCTGATATCAAACTGTATCGCAAGGCCACTGTAATCAAAGCAGCCTGGTACCGGCATGAGGACAGACACATGGACCAATGGAACAGCACAGACAGCACAGAAATAAACCTGAGCTTCTATGCCAATTAATTTTCAACAAAGTGGGCAGGAGCATAAAATGGAGTAAAAACAGACTCTTCAACAAATGGGGTTGGGAGAACTGGAAAGGTACATGCAAAAAAATAAAACTCGACCACCAACTTTCACCATACACAAAAGTAAACTCAAAAAGGATAAAAGACTTTTAAATATAAGCTGTAATGCCATAAAAGTCCTATAGGAAAACACAGGCAGGAAATTTCAGATATCCCACGTGGGAATATTTTCACTGATATGCCCTTTAGGGCAAAGGGAATAAAGGAAAGAATAAACAAATGAGACTTCGCAGAATAAAAAGCTTCTACACAGCTAAAGAAAACCTCATCATAATGAAAAGGGAACCAACTGAATGGGAAAATGTATTTGCCAATGACATCTTGGACAGGGGCTTGGGCTGCAAAATATATAAAGAACTCATACAAGTCCACCCCAGGAACACAAACAACCCAATTAAAAAATGGGCAAAGGACCTGAACAGACACCTCTGCAAGGAAGACATACAGAGGGCCCAGAGACATATGAAAGGATGCTCAGCATCACTAGCCATCAGAGAGATGCAAATGAAAACCACGGTGAGATACCACTCACACCAGTGAGAATGGCCATGATAAACAAATCAACAAACAAGTGCTGGAGAGGTTGTGGAGAAAAGGGGACCCTAGTGCACTATTGGTGGGAATGCAGACGGGTGCAGCCACTGTGGAAAATAGTATGGAATTCCCGCAGGAAACTAAAAATGGAACTGCCTTTTGACCCAGTGATTCCACTGCTGGGATTATACCCTAAGAACCCTGAAACACCAATCCAAAAGAACCTATGTACCCCAGTGTTCATAATAGCACAATTTACAACAGCCAAGTGCTAGAAACAGCCATAGTGCCCATCAGTAAACAAGTGCATTAAAACACTGTAGTACATTTGTTCACTGGAATAACACACAGCAGAAAGAAAGAAGGAGCTCCTACCCTTCATGACGGCGTGGGTGGAACTGGAGAGCATTATGCTGAGTGAAATAAGCCAGGCCGAGAAAGACAAATACCATATAATCTAATGAACAAAACAAACAAATGAGCAAAACAGAGCCAGAGGCATGGAAACAAGGATCAGACCGACAGGGACCAGAGGGGAGGGGGCAGGGGCATAAGGGAGGAAAGAAGGGGAAGGGTCTAGTCAAGGAACATGTATAAAGGACCCATGGACATGGACAACAGGTTGGGGACTGACTGTGGGAGCGGGGGATGGCCAGGGCAGGGGAGAGCAACGGGGGGAAATTGGGGCAACTGTGATTGAACAATTTAAAAAATAAAGGAAGACTTTGTCTGAGGCTGCACACAAGCTGCCTCGGACCCCTCCCTTGGGCTGGGCTGGGCTGCCCCTGAAGCCCACTCTCCTCTGCTCAGCCTTGACCTCATTGCAGCACAGATACCAAAGTCCTCTGAAGGTGGAAGTGGACGTGATGATACCACAGAGAAAAATACTAAGAGGAGGCCTGTGCATGGTCACACAGACATCGAAGGCACAGGTTTTGAAAGCAGCCGGCCCATCACACGACTACCAATTAGCCATCTCGGGGCCTGTGGCAGGTGACTTGAGCTCTGGTGCCTGCAGCTCTTGGTCTTACACGGAGACACTAGCAGAGACTGGCTTAGATGAGACAGCACGAAAAAGGCAACACTGAGAAGAATGCAGAACAACTGGAAAGAACACAGGTCAGAAGGGTGGGTGAGCTGCTGTGGTGTGCGTATACCCACAGACATAGGCAGCGATTTCCAACCTGTTTCATCCCGCCCACGCACACTAATCACTGAAATTCTGCGGCACACCAAAAAATACATGATGTTTTTGGCTGATCTGACTCCCCCGCAGAACAGGTATAATTTTGATCCATTCGCACCGAATGGGTATTGCTGTGCTGGCTGGTGTCATTTTCTTATTTGGTAATCTAAGGGAGAAGAGGCAGGTATTGTGTGTTCTAGAAATCTTTGTGGCCTGCTCGAAAGCTGCTGATACAGACATATGTACTAATATACAGACTTGAAAATTTAGCAAACAAGAAGGTTGAAAGAGAAAGTTGGAGAGGCAACAGTGTATGTTCGGGTCTTAATCAGTTTTGCTGAGACAAACAGGACCGTTTGAGCAGCATTAAAAAAAAATGAAACCTGCTCCTGGGGTGTGGGGAAAATGGGGAGACGCTGGTCGAAGGGCACACACCTCCAGTGACCGGGTGAGCAGGTTCTGGGTCTGATGTGCCGCACAGCGCCCACAGCTCAGGGCACTGTGCTGCGCACTCAAAAGCCTCCATGAGTCCGTCTTAAATGCCTGGGTTGTGGGCCAGGTCCCCAGCAGGGGGCGCTCGAGAGGCAACCACACACTGATGTTTCTTTCCCTCTCTTTCTCCCTCCTTTCCCCTCTCTAAAAATAAATAAATAAAATCTCCTGAAAAAATAAAACTAAAAGGGTTTTAAACTTCGCAGTGGTGTTTCCTTCACAAGCACTAACCCTTGCCTGCCATCTTCTTGTATTTTAACCCGAGTGTGGACGATATAATGGGATAGAGGCTACCGAAACTTGGCTCTGAAAAGCTGAGGTCACACACACACACACACACCCCTCTCCCCAACACTGAATTTCCTAGCGCCCATGATAATCTTTCCTTTTTCAAATTTTCATTTCCCTGTGACCCCTCGTGGCCCAGATCTGCAGATACTTTACACCCCATGTAAGGAAGAGGTCAAGGTCTCAATGAAACAAAGATAAACCTCACTGTGGTTTTTCTCGACATGTGCGGTGTCCCCAGCTATCCAAGCAAAATGTCCCTGCTGCCCGTGGGAAGCTGGAATGCGCAGCCCCTCGCCAAAGAGCAGATGGATGTGGCAGGCCCCGGGAGAGAAACCCGAGCTGCCTCACCGCTCTCCCGAGACAAAAGGAGTGAATAAGCCCCAAGTACACTTTGAAGTTTATTCATCCGTCAAGGCTATTTTTTTCCCCTTTGCATGAACTTGTCTCCTTCTGTGTGTTATCCCAAATGCCCGTATGCCTTCCCATCGAGATAAGGCCTGGTGCCCAAGTGACTTTGCAGGCCCCAGGCTCACACTGGCGTCGATAACGCCCGCTGCAACCAGATCCTGTTTCACAGAATCCTGGCCACGCGGCTGGGCTGGACGCATGGGGGGCCGGACAGCCCCTTCCCAGAGGCCCCAAGAATCACTCTCTCTCTGCTCTGAAGTCTGCATCACGCTGAGAAATTAGGAGAACGACTGGCCTCTCTCTCTCTCCTCCCTCTTTCTCTCTCCCCTCTCCAGCCACTTGCTCCAAAGGCGCATTTTCCCACATACGTTCCTGAACACGCACATCGTCAGGCGGGGAAAGTTTCAGGGAGAAGGTGTCTCCCACTTGCGGTTGCAAAGTTACCCGAAGGTGCGTACAGCCACCCTCCGGGCCTGACGGCCACGACAAGCGTTCCATTTTGAAGACTGACCCACAAGAACCCAAATCATTTTCTCACTAGGAGTTTCCCATCCATGTGTCCAATTCAAATCCTACAAACTTCCTTACAGATTTTCCTAAGAATCCACAGATGATTTGGAGTAATAAATCAGGAGCAGAAAATGTTCTAGAATTAACATAAAACAGGAATAAGCAGCATGTGAAATCATGTCTCCAGTAAAGAATGCAGAAGACGCTCCAAAGAGATGTGGAAAACCTGAAAATAATATAGCGTCATTTAATGAGGGCACGTAAGCAGCCTCACATGTTCCCAAAGCTCAGAATCCGTTACCTAGAAAGGACAGTTAAAAAATCAAAGCTATTTCTAGTGGTGTTCCAGAATCTGCGTTAGAAAATGTCTAATTAATGAATGCCGGCGGAGTCAGGAAAGACGCAGTTCCTCCTAGAGTAAATATTCACCAGACACACTGGCTACTCTGAGGAACACGTTGAAGTGATGGGAACATTCATTCACGTGGAGCGGTTTGATTCAAAGTCATTCTTCCCTTTTCCAGCACTTCAGGCAATTGGGAAGCCTGCTGAGGTGGGAGCCGTGCAAAATAAATGCATCCGACAGCCTGGTTCAGGCTCAGAGCCAGACGTCCCGGGTCGGACGCTCCCCAAAGGGGACTTCGTTCAACCCTCCACATGCCTCTCTGCCTCAGTTTCCTCACCATGAACACAGGAAGAGCCCATGCATTATTCTGTGGGAGTTCATAAAAACACACTAAAACAGTGCCCAGGGCACAGCAAGCCAGCCTCCCACAGACTTTGCTGTTACTATACACACCTCAGGGTTTTATTAGGTATCGCTTCGTGAGGTTCTTTGGGCATGCAGAGAGCTGAACAGCCCTGACCACGTGCAAACAGCACTCCCCGTACTGCGGTCTGTCTTGATGCTCACCTTCCCATACGTTTCAGTAGAACTCCTTTTCCTAAACCTTAAAAAAAAATCCTGAATGTGATCATTATTGAAGAAAACAAAGACAGACTAGAGTTTTCAAAATACTATATAGGCTGACTTTAGACAAATATCTCTTAAACTTCCCTTCCAAATCTGAATTTTTCCCCTAGGAAGATCAACGATCATAGACGTTTGCAACTTTTGGGCGCGTTCACCCTGTTACTGCGTGAGCCCCGAGAGATAGGCACACAAGTGTGCACTGTAAATCCCAGTTGCCCCTCCCACAGGTGGGTGAACTAACCCCGCTGTGGACTGCGGGGGTTAGGTGGGGGGGGATGGAAAACCCCGAGACCAGGCTGCTGCCGGGACCACCAGGCTTTCAGAGAGCGCGCAGTGGTGCTGAACCCCCGGCACCTCTCCTTCCGGGAGCACGGCGCCCAGGCACAAATAGTCTCACATCCTTTTCCGGCTGTCGGAGTGTAAAGGACTCCAGCTTCCCGACCCTGACCAGGGTCGCTTTCCTACAGAACTGGCTCTGAGAAGTTTTGACTCACTTTCCTGCCGTCCCTTCCTGAAAACATGCACCTGTTTTATGCAGAGGTAGATATAGTTACAGACCCAAATACAGGCACAGAGATTGACAAAGTGATTCCTTTTTGCTTTTCCTAGCACTACATTTTAACGTCATTCTAGCTTAAATAAAATTCTCGAAAGTACTCCCTTCATGGTTTGAAATGGAAGTGACCCTGGAAATCACCAGGTAAAAAAGTGCCAATTAAGAGCTTAGTCTTGACAGATAAATTGTGAAACTTAGCATGCAGTTCTTTTTTAAAACTTTTTAAAATTAGCATCAGTAGTTCCTTCCTGTGAATCTCATTTTTGTTTGTCTTTAGGATGTGAAAACTTGTGATCTAAAAAGGAACTAAGGATTTTCTATCCCTTTCTTTTCATTGTATGCCTGAACCAGAACCACTTCCGAGTGACCAAGGAGCCACTCTGCTTTGGAGGGCACTCCCCCTGTAAGAGGGACGTGCCTGCGGGGGACACTTCAGGACACAGGCTGGCGGCTCCTGGAACTACCACTTCTCTCAGGACCGCGCAGCTTCCCGATTGGCAGGAGACCAGCTCGGCTTTGATCCCAGCTCTGCGCGCGGCATCTTCGCCCGGTGGTCCCTGGGCCCGTGCCCCACCTCTGTGACCTCAGTACGATTCAAAACGCTAACAACAACCGGGGGTGATCGTGCCTTCTCTCAGTGCGTCTCACACGGACTGGATGATGCGTTTACTCCATTCTCAAATATTAACCCCACCCCTTGGTCACCATGCGTTGAGCCCTGCCTTGGGGGACAGGGCTCATATCGGTGGGGAGGGTGTTGGGCAGAGAGACCCATGTTCTCAACCAAGAACAGAGAAGTGTCAGTTAGTGACGAGTGTCATAAAGAAAATAAAACTGTTTGACGGGGTATGCTCAACCACTTTAAATGGGGTGGTCAGGCGGCTTCCCGGGGAGGTGCTGCCGCACTGCGACCCAGCAGAAGGGGGGCTCAGGCATCAGAGCGCCCTGAGGACAGACTTTCTGGGCAGAAGGAGCAGCAGGGCAAAGATTTCGATGCGGGAGTGAGATCGGTATTGCAGGGACTGGGAAGAAGTCTGGGTGTAGGCAGAGCAGAGGGGCACAGAGGAGAGAGAGCCGGCAGGCTCCGAGCCCCACAGACGCGAGTTCAGACCCCACCTTCCACGC
>PVKM010044975.1:0-12086 GCA_004027735.1 Carollia perspicillata | reverse complement strand
ACCCTACACCCCACCTCCTAACAGCATTCTGGCTCCCCCTTAGTTCATGTGTATGGGTTGTGCATATAAGTTCTTTGGCTTCTGTATTTCCCATACTCTTCTTAACCTCCCGCTGTCTTTTTTATGCATACCAATTATGCTGCTTATTCCCTGTACTTTCCCCACTCACCGTTCTTCCCCTCACCCTTCCCACTGATAACCCTCCAGGTGATTTTCATTTCTGATTCTGTTCCTGTTGTATTTGTTTACTTAGTTTTTGTTTTTGTTTTTTAGATTGAGTTGTTGATACTTATGAGTTTGTTGTCATTTTACTGCTCATAGTTTTTGATCTTCGTCTAATTCTTAGATAAGTTCCTTTAACATTTCGTGTAATAAGGGCTTGGTAATGATGAACTGCATTAACTTTACCTTATCTGGGAAGCACTTTATCTGGCCTTCCATTCTAAATGATAGCTTTGCTGGATAGAGTAATCTTGGGTATAGGTCCTTTTTTTGACTGAACACTTCTTTCTAGCTCCTTCTTGCCTGCAAGGTTTCTTTTGAGAAATCAGCTGATAATCTTAATGGGTACTCCTTTGTATGTAACTCTCTCCTTTCCACTTGCTGCTTTTAAGATTCTCTGTTTATCTTTAATCTTGGGTAACTTAATGATGGTGTACCTTGGTGTGTTCCTGTCCGGGTCCAATTTCTTTGAAACTCTCTAGGCTTCCTGGACTTCCTAGAAGTCTATTTTCTTCCACAGATTGGGGAAGTTTTCCTTCATTGTTTGTTCAAATAAGTTTTCAATTTCTTGCTCTTGTTCTTCTCCTTAAAGCATCCCTCTGATTCCAGTGTTGGAATGTTTATAGTTGTCTCAGAAGTTCCTAAGCCTCTCCTCATTTTTTTGAATTTTTGTTTCTTCTGTACCGGTTAGATGTTTTCTTCCTTTTGTTCCAGATCATTGACTTAAGTCCCAGTTTCCTTCCCTTCACTGTTGGTTCCTTGTATGTTTTGCTTTACTTCACTTTGCATAGCCTTCATTTCTTCCTTCATTTTTAGACCAAGCTCTCTCAATTCTGTGAGCATCCTGATTAACAGTGTTTTGAACTCTGTGTCAGATAGGTTGTCTGTCTCCTACTCATTTAGCTCTTTTTCTGAAGTTTTCATCTGTTTTTCATTTGGGCCATTATTTCTTTGTCTGGGCGCACCTGTTATGTTGTAAGGGGATGGAGTCTTAGGTATTCACCAGGCTGGGGCAACCCTCTTAGCTGTGTTGTAGCACAGTGTGTGGGGGGAGGGTCTGAGAGGGAACAATGCTGCTAGCTGGCTTTGCTCTAGCCCCACTTTCCAACAAACTCTCCTGTGAGACTGGGAGTTTCCTCCGCCTTTCCAACTCCCAAAGGATTCCAGAACTAGAGGTATTGAGTCTTTATTTGCCATTCAGCCAGCCCCACCTCTCCCAAGTGCCGCCTTGCTGAGTGTCCTCTCAGCTCAGTTGCCCATCTCCGCCCCTCCTGCTGGTCTGGATAAATATTTCTTTAACTCCTTGGTTGTCAGAGTTCCATGCAGTTTGATTTTCTGGCACTTCTGGTTGTTTATTGTTTTTAAATTGGTTGTTATCCTCCTTTTGGTTGTGCCAGGAAGGGGTGTGTTTCTACCCACACCCCTCCATCTTGGCTGGAACTCCTTACTTCTGTATACATTAGATAGCACACCATTCTCTTGGATTTTACTTTAAAATAATATTGGCTATTTCATATTGTGTGTAGTAATCCAGCTACTCTTTAGCTTCATTACCTTTTGCTGTCATTCTTTCAATACATTACCTCTACTTTGAAGAAATCATTAGTTGTATCACCAGACACATTTTAACAGTCTCCTTCCTCACTACTCTCCAAGTCCTCAATGGCAAATGTTCCCTATTCATCTATACTGCATCAACTGATATGCAGACAGAAATTTGCATTCTAAACTTCAAATTCAGGTTCGTTTTGGCTTGCTGAAATACCTCTGAGTAAGTCACTCTGGGTAAAACCATTTCTGTATGAAAAGGTTTCTGTATAAACCACCTGGCTTACTTATTTAGGCACTTAGAAGAAACACCAAACCTGAGTTCCAATTTTTTTTTATTAAAAACACTTCTTGCCCACGTGGCCAGTAACTGACTCTGAAGGGAATGACCGCAACCCAGCCCACGTCCCTGTGAGGGCTGAGAGGTCCTGCTATGGAAGAATGTCCTGGCCCTGGAAACAGCTGTTATGACTAAGAGGAGTCACCAAATTACAGTGACGTTGAGCTCCAGGATGGGAGAACGTGGGGTGTGGGAGGAACCTCCCTCTTCAGAAGGAACCTTAGTTAGAACCACTTGGTGACACCGGCAGATTTAAACACCTCCACAGGTGTTCCATGGGGTTTGGGCCAAAAGCACATTAACACAATTTGGGGAAAAAATATCTAGTTCTTGAAAGCCTGAGTAAATTAATTATGTACATAGAAAAAAAGTGTTAACTAGGTGCCATCTTTTCATACCTGGTTTTCTACCTAAGCAAGGACTAATTAAATTAGAGTATTAGCTGCAGCGTGTTGACACTTACTAAATGTTAAAAATACATTAGATGTATAACAGGAGTTATACATATCATAGACTATGCAAACAGTCAGATTTCCTTTGTGATGACATGGAAGTCAACTGAAAAGTGCAAAGAAAGCATCATTAAACAATTACTAGGCTGGTCAGCTACTAGTGGGAATGAATGTATATTAGTAAGGTCACAGCCAAACCTGACCTCAAGCATGAGCCAGTAGGTTCACAGAAATAAAAGTACCCTCTGGCTGCAAAGTAACCCTGTCCCTAAACCTTAACCCTGGCCATCAGCCTTTTAAGTGGATGCCAGTAGTAATCTGAAATCTATAGAGGGTTGATGGTTCAGTCGGACTCCTCTATTACTTTTTACAGAGTAAGGAACAGTGAATTGATTTCCACTGTGATTCTAACCACATGCACAGAGTTAAGACATTCTTGTTCTTCAAGCTTGGAAAGTGCAGCTTTCAACACCCATCTGACTTCACCTTTGGAGTCTGTGACTAGTGCAGTCATAAACAGAATCAAGTAGCTAGCCCTGTGGTCTGTTATAGGAATAGAATTTAAGAAAACCAGTTGTGCTCTTATCTTAAAGAACTTGAAGGAAACTGTGTGCCTCTTCATCATTTATGATGAGGAAATGCTCCGGGTAGGTGATTGGAAGGCCAGCCTGTACCACAAAGTGGGAGGTAATCCCATGACACACCTGGCTCCAGCCATGAGGACATTGGGAAAGGTGGTTCAGTTCTGGGGGGAGTGATCTGGGCTGCCATACATTATGCATCAGCACACAGCTGACAGATCAAACACAGTTACTGGTTTTCATTTCCGCTCAACTCATCCTTTCTTTGGGGATGACATTAGTGTGGTTTCTTACCCAGCATGAGCAGCTGATAGGCTATTTAAAATATTCTGGTATCCAAAAGCATTCCGTAAATATGAAAAGAAAACTCCCGTACTGAGGCCAGTCCTGGACAGGTGATATTTCCCCATCTGCTTTACCCCAAATGCTCCCTCACTGGAGCTGTTATAAGTCTTCTATTGAGAAACTGAGCCCTTGAGAGAAAATTTTGCCCACATCTTAAAGGCCTTTAAACCATATCTAAGGCCTCCCAGCCACACCAATAGCAACGTGCTGCTCTAGGGTGAAGACCTGTGGCTTCACATCAGATTCTAAGCCAGGATAATTAAAGCAGCCTGATTTGGAGAGGTTCTTCTACTTGAGTTGAGTTTCCTTCAAAATTAATAATCATTTTATTTAGGCTCAAACACCATGAGGCCAAGATTTCATAAACATTGTTATGCCATTATCCTTCCTGTCACAGAATCTGTGTGGTTTTGTATTATTCATTGAATTAATGAAAAAACAAAATTGAATTTGAGCACCTAAGAATTTCCTTTTAGACATTTTGAATAAGAGCTTAGTTCTTCTCTGATGCAGTCTGAGCACAGATGCCACCAAGAATGGCATCTTTATTAACCTCTAGTGAGTATGCTCTAAGTGCCTATTTGTAGAAGATAGAGATGATCTCCTCTTAAGTTTGGTCCCTTTATTGCTACATAATGTGCCTGCTGTAAAACAAAACACACAAAAGCCAAGAACAAAACATAAAGGATGAGAACTGTTCTGTAGAATATGAGGCAACAAGAGTCTTAACTTTCTTCTCTGCTTTTGTAGTTACGCAAAGATTTGGTGAACAGTAGCAGACCTAAATTTTTAAGTTACCAGGGCTGCTGCAAAGCTTGTACCTTAATTACCAGTAAGTTCTTTTTTATCCCCTGCCAGAGATGCAGATATACTGAAAAGGATGTACATTAATTATTGGAGAAAGGGAAAGGATAGTGGAAAAGCATGCCTCTTACTCATGGGTAAGATTGGCTTTGGGCAGCCCAGACAGAGAAAAGCTTCAAAGAAGGGTGGACCCATAGCTGGCCCTAATCCTGAAAGTTGTTAGAGGCCGTTTGAGAAAGTGGGACATTGAGTTAGTCCAATTTATCCACTTGGGGTGATGCCTTAATATCTCTTTGTCCTCTAGCCATCTTTTCCAGCAGCTACCAGATTAGTGAGGGATTTGCTCCAAACACACTGGAGAGCCCCATGGCAACTGTTTCCTTCTTGCTTTTCCCAGGACATACGGATGAAGGTGTGCTGCACATTTATAGATTACTTGAGATCAGCCACTAGGTCTTCTCTGAATTTTTTCTTTACAAGTAGGGTAACAGTCAATTCTAATGCAGATGGTTTTCAGGCCCCGTTTTTGCAACATTCTGATTCTCAATATATTTGAAGAATCTGTAGAGTGTGACGCTATAACGAGTTTGGGAATTTTCCTCCCTCACAGGTGGGGGGTCTTCATCCCAGTCCACAGAATCCTCATCTGTCAGCACCACAATGTGGCACTCTCTCTCCCCTTTCTTGGCACAGCCCACCATGATGGGCAGGATCAGTTCTTCAAGGAAGTGATCAAACTGCTTGAGAGCGTTGTCATTAGGCAGTTAATTCAGTAAACCACTCAGACTTTGGTATCAGATAGTGTTGAAGTGCTAAAGCAGAGATAATCATCTCTAACCCAGACCTTAGGTATCTCTTGGGCTGTAGCTGAGGTTTCATCCCCCAGGCAGCTGGTCTGCTGCAATAACCTGCCCGTCTCACTGCCACAGTGAACATTCATTCTCGGACTGTACACTGACCCTTCTTGATCAGAAAACAGTCTTGCTGCTCCCTGCCCTGCTTTTGTGCCAGGGCGAATCTGCCCAGGGGGCACGTACACAGCATCCGCAGAAGCTGCCTTGGGGATGGCAGTGCCCAAGCAACTCCAACTCCTCTTAAATGACAACTCTTCTCTCAAATGTTTTTTAAACAAAAACAGCTTTCTCACACTTAATTTAGTGATTTTTAAAAAGCAATTCGCTGTTTTTCAAATCATTTTCAGAGCGTTCAGCTGAGTTTTCATAGCAAAAATTATTTTTGACCTCATTTATTTGTGTAATAGATTTAATTACATGATATAATTACTGTAACAACTCCAACTTGTATAATGCCTCAGTTTTGGGGGCAAGCACTACGTACTTTTGACATAGACAACTCAATATGAGAACAGACATCTACTAGACAGTCACCTGCTGGCCACACTTTTCATATTTAGAAGATTTTATTCTAATAGCTATAATTACAGTGCTTGTTTGTCAAAATGAAAACAAGTATGTAAAGCAATTCATTACTGGTTGTGTATTGAAAAATATAAGAGGCCCCATGACCCAAACCTACCAATTCTGAGGTTTCCTCTCATCACAAGATAAGTTTAACAGTTCCAGCTTATTCAGTTAGTGTTTATCAAAATACAGAAGAAAAAAAGGGTGCATTTAGTGTACTGATGTCAGCAGTCAACACGTTTAATTTAGTGGAGGGAGAAGTATTATTTATCTGGTAGGTTAACTGGGGATCAGTTAAGAGAGCTTCCATTGTAATGTCTTTAAAATGAATAAATAAGTGAATGATTGAATGAATAAGTTGTCAACCATGTTAAGAAGAAAAATACCGTAGGAGTGCAACACTAAATAGCTCAAGGAAAGTCCTGGGTAAAGAATGGTAGAAAACTTGAGTTCCAGAGGGAGGAAAGGAGTGATTGTGGAGGAAGGACACAAGGATATAAATCTGACCACTTTGTCCTGTTGTTTTATGTTGACTTTATGTTAACATAGTCCTGTTATGTTGACTTTACATTAACATAATCCTGTTACGTTAACTTTAGTAATCTAAACTACCTCTATTATATTAACTGTTGTAATCCTAACACAAATGCATTCTCCATATACATTATTTTCGGATATTTAAAATACAGCACAGTATTTTATTGCTGTATTGTATTTCATTACTGTATATGTATATGTATTTAATACATATACAGTATTCATTTTCAGGTATTTGCAAATAACTTTTCCCCCATTCAGACAGCTTGACTTGTTGAAATTATTACCTTTATTCTAAGCAGTGTGAAACTAGAATATTAAATAACTCAATACAATTTTGAAAGGTGGAAAGGTTTGAAATACTTTGCTAAAGGGTATTTAGCTCTACTCTTGCTGTGAGTAAGATAGCTAATAGCATGCAATATATATACGTTTTAACAATTTTAGTCAAAACAAGGTCTTATTTATGTATTATTATTTATTATTTATTTCATCTTCAGATTTTTAAACTGGTCTGAAATAACAATTTAAAATGTTCCCTTGTGTAGAAATGAAAATGATACATTGCTTTTCTTCATCTTAACAGAAAAAACATGGACCCATTTGCCAGAAAACTGCCACTAAAAAACGGAAGACGTTTGATTCGAGCAGACAAAGAGCTGAAGGAACTGATATTCCAACAGTAAAACCTCTTAAACCTAGGGTAATTGCATAACCTTTGAACAGTATGAACCTTGCTATTATATATATATCATAATTATCTATTATACCAAGACTGAAGAATAAGCAGGATTTTGTGTAGTGTTCTCAGTTTGGCTGCAAAGGAGAAGCCTAACTACTGTCTGAAACTCTAACTATTACAGTGAGGTTTTTGTAGCATTGGAGAATTACTTGCTTAGCTGTAGGCTGGAAATAATTAGAAGTCCTCACGTGTTCCTTTTAAGTCATTGTTAATTACCTCAGATAAAATTTAAGTATGTTAAAGTCTCTCTTACCAGTAGTGTAATAACTATATGTAAAAGCAAAGCTATTATTTATAGATATCTTAGCATAATAAATATTGATTATTTGGTTGGTTTATTGTCATTGTTGGTGATCTTACTATGCTTTCTTCAGGAAAGTTTTATCAGTTGCTCAACTGTCTACACATAGCCATTTTCAGCTTTGTTCTTTCTTGTAATCAAAGCACTGAATCTCCTATGATAATGTCTCTTTAAAACCACTGTGACATGTTATATTGCTAAGAATAAGTCATGTAAATACTTTGGCCAACAAAGTTTTAAAGAGTTATTTCAGTGAAATGGTCAAATTTGAGGATCTCGTGGAATAGGTTTTTGAAATAAAACACTGCTTTCAGTATTAATACCTTTCCCCAGGAGCACAGGAAAGCATTTCTCTATGGGACAATTAATCTTACTAATAAAATCATTTGGTAAAAGAAAAATCATGTTCATTTTTGTACTTTCATCTATTTATGTAAGAGAATACTGGTGAAGTTTGAATAAGGTGAAACATTTGTTTTCCTTAGTCACCTGCCAGATGTATAATTTTATTCACTTTAATTAGCTTAGAAGAAATACTATTGAAATTTTCAGGAGCAGTATAACATAGTGGGTATAAACAAGGGCTCAAGAGTCAGACTGCTTGGTCTTAACTCTGATTCTGCTACTTACCATGTTGTGATGAGTGAGTTACTTAATCCATACTTTTACTTATCTGTAAAGTGGTGATAGGAGTGGTAGCATCTATTCTGTGGAGTAATTAGGGGGATTATATAAATTTATCCATGGTGATCTCTTGATAAATATTGTCCTATATCTATCTTTCTTATGAATTTATATACTTAAAAATTAATCTTCAGAAGAAAATAAAAGCCATATATTTACATTTAGTAGCTTATATTCTTGCTACTTAAATGATGATCCATAGAGTAATAATATCACCACTGTTTAGAAACTTGTTAGAAATGCAGAGTCTTGGGTCCCAACCAGACATACTCAATTAGAACCTACATTTTAACTTCATCCTTATTTGAGTCATGCATGTTAAAGTTTCAGAAGTAGTATGTTAAAAGATTTTGAACATCATAGTGTAGTTCTCAGTATCTGTCTGTATCGAGGAAATTCTACAAAATCACAAGCACAGTGGAGCAAAGCAAATAACAAACTTCATTTTTTGAGAAAACACAGTCATAATCCATAGAACACAAAATGTAAGGGCTCCCCAGAGCAACTGAGATCCAGAAGTTACCTATTAAGGAAACACTAGACGTTGCTAGAGGGGGCGTGGGGCCTGGGAGGAGAGATTATGGACAAGAATCTGGGAACTTGGCATCTTAGGTGAGAGGTCTCCTCAGCTTACAGGTGACTTTGATGGTGAAGGGTCTTATTAGGAGGAACATCCCTTGTTTACTACAGCCAGAGCAAGAACTGAGAAGAGCTGCAGGGCCTTGGATAGACAGGAATGAGAATGATCCTTGCTAAAATGGAATAAAGCCAGGAGGGAGGAGGTGAAAAGAAGAGGCACAGAGAGTGAAGTAGCGCAGCCAGGGGCAGAGGCTCTCAGAAAGCCCTGCCAGCCAGGGGCAGAGGCTCTCAGAAAGCCCTGCCAGCCAGCGGCAGAGGCTCTCAGAAAGCCCTGCCAAAAGGAAAACACCCTTTCTGAGGGTATGGGGCCCACTCTACAGGGCTATGTCTTGTTTGAAGTAAGTGTGGCTGGCAGTAGTAACCCTCTTGACCCATATTGTTTTAGAGAAGAAAGGGTGTGTCTAAGCACACAGAACAGCCTTATTTGCATCTGTAGCTGATGCAACAGAGAAGAGAATTATGGATTTGTGTTGCTTGGAAGGCTGCCCTGGGCCTCTCCTCCCTAAACCCTCTTATAAATAGCTGTACATTTACAGAATGAGTTAGGAAAACTTAACTCATTTAGTGATGAGTAATAAAAAACCATTAGCTCAGCATTGATACACATACTGTAAGAAAAAGATAGAAGAGGGCAGCAAGACTGACCAGCACATGACTAATACTTGTTCTCGTTGTGGAGCAGATGAATGTGATCCGACATTTATGACTATAAAGTACGAAACTTCAAAGCATTACAGAACAGACGGGGGGCGGGCTGAACGATATACTATTACCAAAAGGACCCCCCCTTTTCTCTGGGGGTCCCCACTACTAGGTACACTATGCCCGCCGCCAGAGGAAAGACTTCTCTCAATGCCAGAGATTTGTGAAAAGGAAAGGAATTATTTATTTAAAAGCTATACAGACTTTGAGTAGTGACTTAATGTTTTCACTAAAATATTAAAGTCCTTTATAATACAGACACACACACCTTCCTTCTCCCTCTGCCCTAGTCTGGGGTACTGTATCTCAGGAAAAGAAGTAGAAGTCTGTGATTCAGGCCTCTGGCATCATCAGCTGTGTTGCCGCTGTGATCTCCAGTTAATCCAAAGTTATGTGGCACTTCCTTATGGCCCACCAGCAAGAGTCCTTTCACCCCTTTTCTTCCAGGCACAGCCTCTCCTGCTTCCTAAGCCACGTGACAAAAGGGAGCATCCCAAAGCTGTGGGGTTTCCCACTCTGCCAAAGCTGCATGGTTCTCCCTGGTGTGGCTGCCACATCCGGGTTTAAATCCCTGTGCCAGTCTTCCTCTGCAGCCCCATTTCCAACTTCTCCTACAATCAGTTACACCTGCCAGCATTCCCATATTCTTCCAGCTTTACTGGGCTGCCATAGTAAGTCTGGGCAGGTGTGGCCCCATGGCATGGAACCAGTCTTCTCTAAGCTCTCATGCAAGTGCTGTAACCATGGATCTCACGTAAGTGCTGCCTCCCAGTTACATCATGGGTCAAAGTCACTCCCATCTCCCTGGCTCAAAGCAAGGCCACAGCTATTTAACATATCAATGAAACCAGTTAAAGGTTATAGATATGTTAAATGACCATGCCAGAGGTTAGCTTCAAAGCTGTTGCTATTCAACACAGCTCAGAATAGCCCTGCTCCATGTGTCCACTTCCCCAGCTCAGACTTGTGGGGGTGAGGACATCAAATATATATATATATTTCTAATATTTCCTGGACACCTTGAGTTCTGGACCCCATTACAAATCCCTATTTGGGGCCCCGTCTTGGCTGCACCCTGTTACAAAAGTCTCAGTCATCTCAAACATGGAAATGTGCTTATACTTAGTTTAGATTTTTGTGTCTATATTAATGAGAAGTGAGTCTATAATTTTTGTTTTTATCAAAGTTTTGTTAGTCTCATAAGACTAGTTAGAATGTTGTTCATTTTCTCTTTTTTTAAAGATTGATGCTATTTTAAAAAATGTCGGTAAGAACTCAACAGGAAGGGTATCTGGGCCAAGTTTTCTTTTGTGGATTTTTTAAATAACAGATTCATTTTAAAAACACTTATAAGAATATAAGACTATTGTGATTTTCTATTTCTTATCTGTAGAGTATGCTAAGGGTATTGTTTATTTCTTAATTATCAAGTTTATTAACTTAAAGTATATTTATAATGTTTTCTTTTTCATGTTTGTAAGAACTGGATCATGTACTATTTTCTGTTCTTGGTAATTTGTATTTTTTCTCTTTCTCTCTTTTGATTAGTCTTGCTTTATTATTGCTTTTGAAGAACTATCTTTTGATTATGTTGACCCAACCTATGTTCTTGATTTAAAAAATAAAGACATAATAGGAATAGTTGGATATTTCAATAATATAATAAAATAAGTCTCCCTGGCTGGTGTAGCTCAGTGGATTGAGCACGGGCCTGTGAAGCAGAAGGTCACTGGTTTGGTTCCCAGTCAGGGCACATGCCTGGGTTGCAGGCCAGATTCCTGGTGGGGGACACATGAGAGGCAACCACACATTGATATTTCTCTCCCACTCTTCTTCCTTTCCCCTCTCTCTAAAATAAATAAATAAAATATTAAAAAAAAAAATAAGTCTCTTGAAGCACAAGAGCCAGCATCATGTTTAGTGGAAAGATACTTGAAAGTAGTTCCATTAAAGTCGGGAGCAAAATTAAGCTCTAACCAATATAGTAAGTGCCAGCCAACAGTTAGGTAATAACAAGAAATAAGGTGTCTAAGGATTGGAAAAGAGGAGGTAGAAGTGCCATTATTATGAGACGAAAACGCAGAAGAATCTGATAAGTTACTGCCAATAATAAAAGAAGTCAGTGAAGAAATGAAGTATAATGTTAGTATACAGAAATTACTAGTTTTTATACTTCATATTTCAACAGTTTATAACAAAAATGAATAAAAGAATAACACCATATGTAATATTTTGGAATAAACCTTATAATAATAAAAACATAAGACTTTATTATGATTTTTTATAATAAAAAAATTAAAAAATAAAAGAAAAGTTCAGAAATAAGCCCAAATACAAAAGAAAATATGGTAAAGGTATTATCCCAGTTCAGTAGGGAGAAAAGTCAATGAATGATGGTGAAACAGCTACATAGCCATGTTAATGAACAAAAAACTAAAGTGAAATCCATATGCTACCCCATTCATCAGGATAAATTCCAAGTGAATAAGAGATTTAAACATTTTTATATGAAAGTTCTGGGTGGAAACATGGAAGATTTTCATTTTACTTTGGTGTGAGATTGGGCTTTACTGTGACTACAGACGTAGTGACCACAAAGAAAAGATTTGTTAATTAAACTACATTATAAAACTTAATTTTTACATCAGAAGACCCTTAGACAAGGTCAAAAGATAGACATAATTGTTAGGGAAGGTTGGAGCTAGACTCTAAAGAGTTACTAGAAATCATTTAGGGGGAAAAAAGACCAATAACCTAACAGATAAGTT
>PVKM010044974.1:0-12066 GCA_004027735.1 Carollia perspicillata | reverse complement strand
GTTTGTTTTTGTTTGAGGTGTGGTTGATAATAATTGTGAGTTTGCAGCCATTTTACTATATATGTTTTTTATCTTCTTTTTCTTAGATAAGTCCCTTTAACATTTCATAAAATAAGGGCTTGGTGATGATGAACTCCTTTAACTTGACCTTACCTGAGAAGCACTATTACCTATGCTAAGTGTAGAAAAATACAGCAATGATGAATACAGAATGTTCTTCCAGCTTCAGTGTGGGGAAGACAGATATTTAAAAACATGTGAGTAAATATCATATTTTGATAAATACTATGGGTAAAAATAAAGTACAGTAAAATTTATAAACATTGAGGAGCAAACATATTTTTCTTCTGTAATGGGTAATCAGGGGAAAGCTAACTAAAAATGTAAAACACAAACATAGACTTAAAATAAGAGCACACAAAAAATGACTTATCTATCAGAGCAAGAGAATTTTAGACAGAGGAAATGTTCGCAACAAAATATTCTTGAGATGGAAACAGGATTGGTCAAGATCAACAGGAATAAAAGAAATCAACTCAAAATTAGCAAATAAAGTTATTATAATAATACAGGTGAAAAAGAATGGTAAGTTAGATCAAGGTGATAATGATAATCTTGCTAAGAAGTGGTGAAATGTCAGATGTAGTTTGAAATCTAACAGAATATCTCCTCTTTCTATGTTTGTAGGTGATTATATAAATAAAATTATTTAATAGATTACATTTTAGTTTAACATTTTATATACTATACTATATATTAAGATAAACCTTTATAATGTTGTCTCCACACCTGAGGTAAAAAATAGTACTATGAGCTACTATTAATATGAAATAATTACATTAATAAGGTATGGCAGAAATAATATAAAATTTATTTTTACCATTATCATTATAAACCTAGATGAAGAATCATATTTTACATCATAAAATACTACTTTGCACCTAAATTTCACAAATATATTTTGCAACAAATACTATTAACATTTTAGCAGTAAAATCAATGTTGCTACCAATATCCTGACTCCAAAAATTAATGTTTCTGTTTAAACTTTCAAAATATATTTCAATGTCATAACATGAAAGACAAATAATCCTCCAGTATTCTGTGTTTTTATTTTTATGATGAAAGCAACTTCAAGTCTTGTATATATCACACATTGATCTGAAAACATTGAAGGATAAATAAAAAATGTTGCAAAGTATTTACAAAATTTTTCAAAATTATTTATCTGAACACACTAGTGAGCTTTTAAGGAGAAAAGCTTTCTACATAATAAT
The DNA here is from genome assembly GCA_004027735.1 of Carollia perspicillata. Classification (NCBI taxonomy): domain Eukaryota; kingdom Metazoa; phylum Chordata; class Mammalia; order Chiroptera; family Phyllostomidae; genus Carollia; species Carollia perspicillata. The sequence goes on along the minus strand of PVKM010044974.1, from coordinate 10,789 downwards.
TAAGTAACTAACTTTATAATTTGAGTTACTTAGCTTATTTGTTTCCTAACTTCTTTATTTCCAGTTAAATACTTCTGAAGTCAACCCTGTGAGTCAGTGACCTTTAAAGTAAATTTGAAATATTTGATTTACAACTTTTCTCTTCCCTTCTCTCACTGTGTGTAGTCTATAAATCCTAGTAGAATTAATTGTCTAATTACAGGGAAATAAATGGGACGCCTTTTGAAAGATTTAAAATTTGTATTTCCTGCAGTGGAGATTGTACCTGACTCCCTGGTCCACACAGTTTGAACCCAGTAAAGAAAGAAAATAACCATCTACTTGGGAAAACAATTTTAACATGATGATATGTATAAATCAAATGCTCCATAATTTCAAGTTGTTTTATATTCTGGGAACTCATTTTCTAACCTAAGAACTAAGTCTGGAAACATTGTAGTGATAAATCCTTCTCTATAACCATTTATCTTCTTGGAAATAAGCTCCACCTTTATTGTTTTAATTGTTTTCTTGGTACAACTGCAACATATAGTAGAACATAAGGTGATCAGAGAAGTATAGCTGAATCTGTAGCACTCTGGAGGGCATTTTCCAGCCACGGGACATGATTAATTTTATAAGCACAGTTTACAAATAAAGTCCATATAATTATACCCAAGAGATGCATATTCCCTCTGATGAAGTCATACATTTTAATACGGGCTTCATATCCGCTTTCTCTGTGGCAAATACCTCTGTCTTCTGGCACCCATAGCTTCAGGGTTAGTTGTATATAGGCACTCACGCAAAGTAGTATCAAAAGGCAAAGAATATCAAGGCAAATATGTGAGACTATTTAAGCTATCTCCTGTGATATTATAGGAAGTCTGAATCAAGCTATGATTCACTAGTATCAAAATGTGGGATATAGGCCCTGGCTGGTGTGGCTCAGCAGGTTAAGTGCTGGCCTGCGGACCGAAGGGTTGCAGGTGTGATTCCCAGTCAGGACAGAAGCCTGAGTTGTGGGCCAGGTCCCAGAAGAGGGTGCGAGACAACTATGCGCTGATATGTCTCTCTCTTCCTCCCTTCTTTCCCCTCTCTCTAAAAATAAATAAAATTCATATTTTTAAATGTGGGACATAGAATCACAATAGGACAAAAAGAGTCATGTGCATGGAAACCAGAGAGATTCCAGCAGCAACCTAGATGGGCTAAAACACTGAGAATCAGTCAGGACCAGAGACATGTCAGTGTTGACAGCTGTCATGGAGGACTACATCCATTCCCGCTCACGCACTCTTACTTTGACAATATGTTATTTTCCCCGAACTAACCCCAAATCTGGAGGAGGCGCTAGGATTGGGAAATCCCAAACTGATTCAGATTGTTTTCATTCTCAGAGGGAATATAAATTAAATTTTGAAAAACTGAAATATAAATTATGTTGAATTGTTAACAATAGTGAGAAGAAAACATATTCTATGTAAAACAAAACATTTACTTCACACTTATCCAAAAATATCTACACATGAGCCATTTAAGAGAGAAGGGATTAGAAAGTAAGGAGGGACCAGGGTACAGAAGCCCACCAAAGTCGGACTACAGAGATGAGGCTTCTTTCTCTGAAGAGGATTTTGAGGTTTCAACATTTCATCACAAGCAATGTTTAAAGACAGTTAATCTGGTGGTAACAGTGGTAAAAATCTGGCAGGTAGAAGTGGGAGAAAGAAGTAGAATTTAAGAAATATAGTTTATATATTGATACAATTCTGAGATATGAAGAGTCTAAGAATATAAGGGGATAAGAGTTTCTGATTAGATGAATATCTATACATCAAACTTTTTAAAAAAGGAAGTAGAGCATTTGGCAATTGATTAACTCTAGAGGCCATGGAGCAATGGAATTAAGCATGACGTTCTCCGCTGTGAAGACTGGAAAACGACAGAGCCAGTGGATTATGGAGCCACATTAAGTCAATTCTATTACGAAGAAGTGATGCCAGTTTGGGCCATGCCACTTTCTGCCATTGGTTAGACAATCCGGTAATAGTTGAAAATGTGACAGTGGTACAAAGAGGGTTAGGAAATACCAGCCTGTGCATTTCAAAATGGCTCAAATGCTTTTACAGTGAAAGCATGTCAGGAGATGGTAACAGACAGAAGATTGAGATTAGGCTGGGCGAAAAGACACGGGAAAAGAAGCACAAAAGAGAGGGGTCCTGGTTCAAAAAAAGATGTAAATGCATTTCTAAAGAGAGGTTTTTAAGCCCTGGATAGAAATTCAGATGCAAGGATGTGATTCATCAAGATCATTAACAGTATTCTACAAGTGTCTTACATTATTGTCCTATGGTAAGAAATAGTACACTTTAATTCAAAAGAAGCAGAAATATGCCAAGGTTGTGAGAGATTAAAATGGCACTTCTGTAACAGAATATAGCAACATTTTCGTTTAAGAGCATAGCAGAAATTCAGCAAGAAATAAATCTGTGCACTGGTGCTTTTTCTTTTGGCCTTTATCTTCTCATGTTTTTTAGTTATATAGTCTCTTATTGACCATTTTACTGTTATATCAGTTTGTGGCCATTAAGGCAATCAATCCCTTATGTAAATCTGCTGCCTTTTAATCTTCTGTCTACTCTGTCTTAACTGAATAATTTTTGCAAATAACATAAGAGTGGTGTAAGGTTTGAAATGTTTAATGCTCAGAGTCCAATCCATTTTTCTTTTATTTTTTCTAAGTAAATGTTATTCATTCATTCATTCATTCATTTATTAGTTAAATGTAGTTGGCATATAGTATTATATTAATTATATTTGTTTTCAGTGTATAATATAGTGATTTGACAGTTCTATCTTACAGTGTGATCATCCCAGTAATCCCAGTAATCATCCATCACCATGAAAAGTTATCACACAATTTCTGAAGAAATGATTTCAAATAAAACAAATTAGGAACACAAAATATTAAATTAACATCTTATTTTTCTATAATTTATTTAGGTAGTCTCTCAGTTTTGTGGAAGGGTAGGTCCCTAACTTAGGCAAGCATTTCATTCCAAGATGCAAAACTACTTCTTGCCATAAAGAAATGAGAAGTTAACATTTCCTTTGAATGAAAAAAAAAAAAAACTAATACAGATGGTCACCCTATTAGCTAGTGAAATGTAGATGCACTGCATGTGAAAAATGATGCCATCTTTTGTCTTTTCTTATGGCTGAAAACATGGATGGATCTTGAGAATATCATGCTAAGCAAAATAAGTCAAAAAAAGTCAAGAATTATGTGATGTCACTCACACGTGGAATATAAAACTGAAAGCAACAAATGCACAAAGAAGGAAAACAAACAAAAACTCATAGACACAGAGAGCATGTGGTGATTACCAGAAACAAGGGGACATTGGGGGATAGAAAAGGATAAAAGGGCCCTGGCTGGTGTAGCTGGGTGGATTGAATGCTGGACTGAGAACCATAGGGTCGCAGGTTCTATTCCCAGTGAGGGCACATGCCTGGGTTGCTGGGGGACAGGTCCCCAGTAAGGGGGCATGTGAGAGGCAACCACACATTGATGTTTCTCTCCCTTCTTTTCTCCCTCCCTTTCCTTCTCTAAAAATAAATGAATAAAATCTAGAGAAAAGGATAAAAGGGGTCAAATATATGGTGACAGGAGATGATTTGACTTTGGGTGATGGGTACAAAATGGAACATACAGATGATGCCTTATAGAATTGTATGCTTGCAATCTAAATAATCTTATTAACCATTGCCATCCCAGTAAATTTAACTAAAAATTGTGCTGTCAAAACTTCTTACTTGAGGCCTAGCTATTGTTTGTCTTGAGAATGTATATGGAATGGGTTGGATCTGCTTAGCTATCTGTATAAGAAGGTGATATTCCTTTTTGACTGCAATCTTTTAGCATTTTGCCTGCGATAAACCTCACATTCTAGTTTAACGCTTATTCAGTAATAACATTGTTTTCCTTCTCTTCTATTTTTGTGGAGAGATTTTCTGGGTTGGGGGAGATTTTTTTTTTGTAATTGTGTTTCTCAAATAACATATATTACACATGCATTTTTTCTTTTGTGCATAAATACTGAGATTTGCACAGTTAAATTCTTCAAGTATCCTCTTACTGTAGGGACAGAGAAAGGGGATGTTTCACTTAAAAATGTATCTGAAGGAAACGTCATTATTTCTCATTTTAAATTATGCTCATTCATAGTTTGGCATCTTCATTATGTGCAATTGAGATGTAGAGAAGATCTTTCATGGATGTAATTACATCATTAAGTATAATTATTTAATTAGAATTAAAAAAACATTCACCTCTTCTGGACATCTTCATTCAATCATCTATGCTTAGTCTCCCACTGTTTGTCTAGTTTGTGTTTCCTAGCATCTAGTTACTTCAATGATTTTCACTGGTGCCAAAATTTTAGGATTAAAAAAAAAACAACAAACTTATCATAAGTAGTTTATAAAAGCTAATATAATATATTACATACACACATTCACACAAGCACATTCACTCATTCTCCTTTTAAGATCTCTTTAAGAAACTGAAATAGTATTTTTCTACTCCCTTGTCTTCTGATGCAGTTTTGACTTTGCTTGTTAACCTTTTAGAATTATTAGAGATTCTCCATAAAGGGTATGAAACTGTATTGTATTTTAGCCCCATGGAGAGAAAAAGTGAATATCTGATGGTGCTTTCTGATGTTTTTTTATAAAGGGGAGCTCAATAGACCCTCAGTCCTTCTTAATCATGGTAATTGTAGGTCTTTTTTCCTTCTTTGTATCTAAGTGTTCAACCATTATGTAATTTCGAGAGGCTAGTCAATACATGTGGAAATAATGCGCACTATTATTTAATATTTGTAACGATATAACCCCATTACCCACAGTTTACTGAATGTTTGCTATTTACCTGGCACTAAGAGAAGCACTTTGTCTACGTTCATTTACATAATCTGCACAACCTTCATGCCCAGTAAGCAGTATATCATTACGACTGTTTAGATGTGCTAGAAGCTGTGTTAGAGTCAAGTGTCAGAGCCAAGGCTTTGTATAGTCTGCCTGCAAAGTCTGTAAGTTTAACCACAATACTTTCATAAATTCTTGTAAATAAATGCCGAAGCTTGGAGTAAACAAATCAGCTCCAGCCACTGGCATTGCTATGGTTTGAATGTTTACGCACACATACACCCGCACCAATTCATATACTAACGTTTTAATCCCCTAAAATAAGGGTATTAGTAAGTGGGAACTTTGGGAGGTGCTTATGTCATGAGTGTGGAACCCTCATGAATAGGGTTTGTGACTTGTTAAAAAGACTCCAGAGAGGCTGCTAGTTCCTTCTGCCATGTGAGGACACAAGGAAAAAATGTGTAACTCAGAAGAGAGCTCTCATCTTACTGTGCTCACACCCTCAAGTCTGACTTCCAGCCCCCAGCATGTGAGGGGTAAGCTTGTCATTCATAAGCTACTCAGTCTGTAGTATTTGTCACAGCAGGCCAGAAGGACTAGACCTGAATGATGGGGCGCATGTTGGGATGAATGAGATTTTTGTCCTTCAGCAATTGGGTCAAAACCTTGACAGGCAGTCCTATGGTTAATATTAGCTACAGGAGATGATCACAGGAAAATGATGGTAAAAGCATAAGAATGCCTAGGATTTCATATAACACACAGTCCAGTGTTATTATGAAAAAAAGTGGCAGAGGAAAAGGAAGCCAAGAAGACATTTCATAAATATATGAGAGTATTTTAATTAGTGCTTAGAGCAAGGATAAAGGATTTGAGCTTGCAGCTCTTTTTGTTTTTTGAGACAAAAATAAATATTTTTCTTCTATCATCATTCAAATAATCACACAGATCACAAATGGTGTATGTAGTATGCTGTATAATACACCATACCATAAGCTACCTATTAAAATATTTACTTAAAAATCTGTTTATGCATACATGTTCTATTCCTACCTCAAAATTATAATCCTCACAGACAAAACACTTCCAGCTACCAGAAAATCACTTGTCTAATCTTTTATATTATAGTTAGGAGTTCTGGAATAAATGGACACTTCTGCTGGAGGTCACATAAAGGAAATAACAAGATACTAATATCTCAATGTTCCAACAGTGAAATTCCATTTAAGCTTTTTTGTAGGATGAGCAGGACTTTTCCTAAAGAAATAACAGGAAAGAAAGGGCAGTAACTGTGGAAACCACTCCAAGGGCCAATGCAGAGATTTGCAGAAGAGCCCTGCAGTCATGGAAAGAGGTGGTAGCTTGGAAATGGGTTACATCATGTGGCATGTTGAAGTTCTGTAAGAAATTCACTTAATTAGACAAGTACCAGTTTATTTAATGCTTTGAAAGTATCCAAAATTTTGCAAATAGTTCTGTAATGAGTAAATCTTATTTATCAATTATTCTGGAAACATTAGGATGGGTATAACATTTCACAAGATGCAGGGAAAACAAGCCAGAATAGTTGTCCATGTGCTTAATTGTTTCACCCCAGAGTCATTCCTTTATGCCATATTAGAGAATGAGTAATAATAAAGAAGTTCACCCCAGGAAGATGTCAGCAAACCACAGTTCAAAGGCATGTGACTGAACCTCATGAATATGGTTGGAAATAATAGTGAAATATTGATCCAATCATTCCGTCTTCATTTCCTTATTTTCTTCCCATTCTAGATAAGTATATTGTACATCCTGATCAAAGTACTGAATTATCCATGACACTTTGCAACATAATTAATAAATAAGAATAATCTCTTGAACTCTCACCACATCATAGGAGACCATTCTGTGTGAGGTGGGATTGCAAACTTTCTGAAATCCATGCTAAAGCTTCCAAGGACGAGTGTAACCGGTTCAACCACTTTTCCCTTTTCATTCGCAAATATCCCTCTTCAGTGATGTGATTAGCGGCATTGGCTCCTTCGTTTTCTGTAGAAGGTAATCACCTAAAGCAACCTGTGCATAGTAAATGAGGACCCTCAAGTAATGTGCCAAGAAACCCAATAAAGGCCTACCATGGCAAGGGCCATGGCTTTTGCTTCCCTTGAGAGAAAAGCCATGCTCTCCCTTTTCCTCCACTGGACTCTGTAGCCTGTGTGAATGTCTCATTTCATCCATAATGACTCAGACACTTCGGGCTGATGGCTGCATCACACATAAAACAGCACCTACATTGGTGGGGGGGTCATCTTCTTTAATGTGAATTACAGCATCTGTGTTAGAACCATCATCTTTGGAAATGTAGCATGATGATGTATTCTGTCTTGTGGATAATGTCTAGTTTATTTTGTACCCCTGCTAGAGAACAGTTTATGTTAATACTAACCATTTAATCTTTCTTTCATTTTACTCACCTAAAGAATAATGTACTGCCAGAGGAGGCTTACTTTGACTAAAATTAACTTGTAAATTAAAACACACGTAAGATGAAAAGGCGTGGTGGTATAAGCCCAGGAACTTTCCTCACATGGCCACATGGCTACTCTGAGCAGTATTTGATGGGGGACAATCTGAAGATCTCTGGGGTTCTTAGAGAGTGGCTTCACCTCATATATAAAGGAAATTAACACAGCTCTCTAACCCCGTGATACATGTAGGCCAAAACCAGATGTAATTGTGCAGGCTTTTCCACACGCATGCACAAAATCTTAAAAGTTTATACAGGGAGGTACATTAAACTAGTTGAGTTACACTCACAGAGAACCTTAACTGGTTTGGTCACGTACCCAGTCCAGTTAGTCTCATCATGATCACTGTCTCAAGGCTGCATCACTGGGGACATTTCTGGGAATGGGGAAGGGAAGTGGAGTGCACATTCTAAAGCCAGGGGAAGGGTGTGAAGCCTGCAAATTCTCATGTCCCATCGTGTCAAACCAATGGTCACGTCTTCTTAATGAGCTGCTCCAACATAGTCTACTCACAACCTTGTCTTTATACTTGAGTAATGTATGTATCCTGATTTTTTTTCATGAAAATAATATAACCTTCTCTGTATATATGGGGTCATAGGTCACTTTCAAAATTTTGGGGCTATGGTTCTATGTTCTAGATTCTAGTCTCTGTCACAGAGTGGTGAGCAACAGCCTGGCGATATTTTACACACATATGTATATGTCTCTTACTCTATACTATGTTCATTTTTTTTTAACTTCTGCAGGGTACTTGCCACCACATTATGATGATTATGCTTCTCTTTAAATTTTTGCAAAAAAAGTCATATGTACAATTTCTTAATGCTGTTCTCCCAGGGTAGGTAGTTGGGCAGAGCCAATATTTTATTTACTATCAGGTGAATTATTGCAAGGAAAACATATTGTATGTGTATATTTCATGGGTGACAAGATCATTTGTAATGTCCAGGCTATGTTTTATCCTTGGAAATTACAGAAAACAGGCATAATATCTATATCTACATATTCAAAATAATTCCTTTGTCATTTTATTTTGCATAGGAAATTTGGGATTTGGGGAGAAATCTAACAGAATGAAACTAAAATAAAGGGCTCATAAAACAATAAATAAGGCTGTTTCAGTACCAACTGAACTACAAGATCGCCTGATCTATTTCTGAGCTATTAGAAGTTATTTAAAAAAAGAGTGAGAAGCAGAAAAATAATGAACCACTTTTATTTAAATAATCAGAGCTGTTATGAAAAATACAAAAATTATAGCCACTGGAAAACCTATTGACATTTATTAAATGAATCGGTTCTACTGAAGAACCTATTCTTCAGTAGAAATTTATTACAAATATTCCTACTTTATGATAGAAAGTCTGAGGCTATAAAATATTACATGTTGCTAAACTCATAAAGTAAATTTAAGGTAATTAACTAAATATTTTAGAGAAAAATCTTTTTATTATTAAAATCTATTAAAATTAAATTTTTTTCTTTAGATTTTAGTGGGATATACTGGCTAATAAATTTTATAATAAGAACAAGTTCTGCCCTGGCTGGTAAGCTCAGTGGATTGAGCATGGGCCTGTGAAGCAAAGGGTCACTGGTTCAATTCCCAATCAGGGCACCTGCCTGGGTTGCAGGCCAGGTCCCCAGTGGGGGACACATGAGAGGCAACCACACATTGATGTTTCTCTCCCACTCTTTTTCCTTCCCCTCCCCCTCTCTAAAAATAAATAAATATTTTAAAAAATAAGAACAAATTCTCAGTATCATCAAATGATATATGCCATATATAGTCATCTTGACTTCCTATATATTTGACCATAAATTGCTAACAACATCAGCACTTTTAGCAATAAGATAAAATGTGACAGAAAAAGAATGAAGTCTTGAAAAGGGTGATCAGATAGATGTCTTTGAAAAACGCACTTAGGAGCTTGAGGAAGCTTGAAATGAATGAAGGCTGTAAGAAAACTGTCAGTGACAGAAGGCCGACTATTAGGTAATGAAAGGTCAGGTTGTTCAAGAGAAAGAATTGGTGAGGTTGCAGGTGACATTCGATCTTGCAAGTCAGTGATGTCCTTGAAGACACATTGTGACTATTTCACCATGAAGATCAGGACTCGTGGCCGAGGCCATTCTGATCATTCATCATTATTGCAAAGGCACCAACCTCAGGAGAGCATCAGTGTGGGGAATTCGAGCACAGATTCAACATTGTGGTCTGTTCTAGTGTTGGATATCTGGAAAATCGCAGGATTTTTTTCTTGTTTAATAAATGTTAATTGCAATCATTCTGGGGTATACACTATGTGCGAAATTTCCGTTTGACACAGGATGATCGTATTTCAAAGTGTTTTCCCCCTCCCACGGTCTTTAATTTGACAGGGAGTCAGGATACACACAGTTTCGGTTTTACGTTGCTACAGACACAATGGATTATTTGAGCTTTAAACTACATTCCAGAATGCAAACATCTTAATGAGGCAGACATAAACAGAGGAGCTCACCTTCCAAAACAACTGGGTTTTCAACAGTACTTGCACTTCCTTCTGCTTTATAATAAAATGATTTTGTTGGGCAATATTGTATCAAATTCTTCTTTACACTGTTTGCGGTTGTTAAAATATTAGAAAACGAAACTCTCATTTACCAAAGAAAAGACTTTTAATTAAAAAGGCCCTTAAAATATATGAACTTCTGGATTAAAACAATCAACATGGGGTAAATACCTCATAAGAAACAGCTTTTAGCAACTTTATTCACCGCAGTCCTGCTAAGATCCAATGTCACCTCCAGAGCACTTATTTTGAGAAATATTTCTTAAATCTGTTAGCATTCTAAAACTATGAGATATACAGTAGTCAACATATCCTTTGTGGGAGGAGGGAGGAGAAAGAAGGCAACAAAAGGGCAACATTCACCTTTTGGAGGTAACAGATATGTTTTTTTCTCTAGATTGTGGTGATAATAACACATGTATACATATCTCCAAAACCGCCATACTGTGTGTGTTAATAATGTGCAGCCTTGTGCAGTTTTACTTCAGTACAGCTGGGAAGGGGTGGCATCCTTCCCGGGACAGTAGTACCTATTCAAAAAATAACACATTATTTATTAAATGCTGCAAACAGAGAGCAAATCACACAATAATAAAGTTTGTTTAAAAGCGTAAACTTAAAAATGAAATTATTACACTTGCTAATGACAGCACTATTTACATATAGTCCATGACCACAGAATGTATTTACTGGTTAATATAGGGCTGTGAGAGTCTGTAAAATTTTGTTTATAAATGCACATGATCTTAAAGTATGGAAGTAAATTAGTAAGCTATGCCATAAGATAAAACCATGGACTCAATTGTAGCAAAT
>PVKM010044973.1:0-12093 GCA_004027735.1 Carollia perspicillata | reverse complement strand
ATAAAAGGCTTGGGGGTCTGTTTCCCAGGATTCTGAGGTGGGAAGTCTCTTCCGAGGTGTTTGCATTCTACTATTTAACCTGTGGTGCCTAGATCAGTGGTCTTCTAAGTGCAGGGTTCATATACCTCAGGGTGTGAAAAGACACTTCAAGAGCACTCAGGTAGTGTGAACAAGATGAATGTTCCTGCTCCAAACCCAATATGTACTCCTTCTTAAATTGGTTGGAGAGATTTATTTTCCATTCTGCCTCTCACAATTGTATTTCTTTTATTTTTTTAAAAGGAATAACATTTCCCTTCTCTCCCATTCTCTCTCTTTTTTTTTTTAACATTTCCTTTCTTTTCCCTTCCCTTCCTGAACAACCCAGTCTTAAAGTGTTGAGGTAAGGCAGAGCAAAGTCAACATCTGTGCTGGCAGTGCAGAGGGACAGGGAGTGGAAGGGGAAATGAGGTGGCCCACAGCAAGGGATCAGAGACCAAGCAGTGAAGGGATATCAACCCACGGAGGCAGCCTGATATGGGGAGGTGAAAGTCCCTGGGGTCAGGGAGCTCTCTGATGAGTGTCAGAACCAGAGAACAGTGAGGAATGGGGTGGGACCTGCCAGAACCCAACAAAGTAAGGAGGCCCCATGCTCCATGCGGACAAAATGCCCACCATAGTGTTGGAGAGGACCGAGCAGGGCATTCATGGAAGAGAAGGGGTCGAAATGGAGCCGAGAAACTGTTTCCATACAGGGGGTTGATTTAAAAAAACTATATTAAGGATCATGTGCCAGGGTTCTTATTTTTAGAAAAAAAGTTACAAACACTACATGGGGTGTGGTGGGAAGACTAAAGTGAAATCACTAGCTGGTGACTTCTGTGCAGCCTGAGTGAATTCCCTGAAGTGAATTCCCTGAAGGGATTTACCAAGAACATCAGACTGATAGGGTAAAGTTTGATTGACAGCTAGCAAAGTGGTCTAAATCCCTGCTCTTACAAAGACCCTTAACTGGAGCTGCTGTACTGCTACTTGAGAGATGCCTGAGAGAACCCCCGTCCACCACATCATCTTCCAGCTCCCCCTGAGACTTCATAGAACAATCAGTCTTGTTCTTGCTTTCCTTTTTCACAAAAGCATTTTACCTGGATTCCACCATAAATATATCATGTGTGATGTGGAAGAAATACGAAGGAACTATTGGAGAAATTGCACTGGATATTTAAATGTTGCAGTGAGTTTCTTTTTTAATTAATATTTTATTGTTCATGGTAATACAGTTGTCCCAGTTTTCTCCCTCTAGGCCGCCCTCCATCCAGCCTGCCACACCCTTCTGTAGTCAATCCCACACTGTTGTCTATGTCCATGAGTCCTTCATATATGTTCTTTGACTAATTCCTTTACCTTCTTTCAGTCAGATCCCATATCACTTACCTCTGTCAGTCTATTCCATGATTTTATGCTTCTGATTCTGTTTTGCTCATTAGTTTACTTTGTTCATTAGATTCCTCTTATAAGTGAATATGGTATTTGTCTTCCACTGACTGGCATATTTCACATAGCATCATAGTCTCCAGTTCCAACCATGCTGATGCAAAAGATAGAAATTTCTTCTCTCTCTCTCTCTGCTGTATAGTATTCCATTGTGTAAATATACAACAGTTTTTTTTAATCCACTCATCTACTGATGGGCACTTCAGCTTTTTCCAAATCTTGACTATTGTAAATAGCACTGCTATGAACATAGGGGTGCATGAATTATTTTGAATTGGTGTTTCTGGATTCTTGGGGTATATACCCAGCAGTGGAATCCCTGGGCCAAAAGGCAGGTCCATTCTCCACTTTTAATTTTTTGACAATTCCATACTGTTTTCCACAATGGCTGCATCTGTCTGCAATCCCACCAACAGTACACTAGGGTTCCCTTTTCTCCACACCCTCAGCAGCATTTGTCATTTGTTGATTTATTGATGGTAGCAATTCTGGCGGGTGTGAGGTGATATCCCATAGTGGATTTAATTTGCATCTCTCTGATGCCTAGTGGTTCTGAGCATTTTTTCACATGTTTTTGGGTCCTCTGCATGTCCTCCTTGAAAAAGTGTTTCTTCAGGTCCTTTGTCCATTTTTTAAGTGGATTGTTTGTCTTCCTGGTATTGAGTTGTATGAGTTCTTTATATATTTTGGAGATTAAACCCTTGTCCAATATATCATTGGCAACTATGTTCTGTCATACAGTTGGTTTCCTTCTCATTTTGATTATGGTTTCTTATGCTGTGCAGGGGATTTTTAATTTAATGTAGTCCCATTTGTTTATTTTTTCCTTTATTTCCCTTGTCTTAGGAGATACATCAGCAAAAACTATGTGATATTTCTGAAATTTTACTGCCTATGTTTTCCTCTAGGATTTTTATGGTATCCCAACTTGTATTTAACACTTTCTTCCATTTTAAATTTATTCTGGTAATGGTGTAAGCTGGTAACTTAGCTTCATTTTTTTGCATGTACCAATCCAGTTCTCCAAACACCATGTACTGAAGAGGCTATCCTTACTCCCATTGTATGCTCTTTCCCCCTTTGTTGAATATTAATTGACTGTAAAGACATAGGTTTATTCCTGGGCTGTCTATTCTGTTCCACTGATCTATGTATCTGTTCTTATGCCAATATCAGACTGTTTTCATTACAGTGGCCTTGTAATATAGTTTGATATCAGATATTGTGATCAGTCCAACTTTGTTCTTCTTTCTCAAGATTTCTCAGGCTATTGAGTGTCTTTTTTGACTCCATATAAATTTAAGGAATATTTTTCTAGATCTGCGAAATATGCCATTGGTATTTTAATAGGAATTGTGTTGAATCTATAGATTGCTTTGGGTAGTATAAACATTTTAACGATCTTCATTCTTCCAATCAATGAACATGGTATATGCTTCCATTTATTTGTATCTTCTCAGTGTCTCTCTTCAGTGGCCTATAGTTTTCTGAGTACAAGTCTTTTACTTTTTTAGTTAAACTTATCCTAGGCACTTTTTTTGTTGTTGCTGTAGAGATGGGAATTTTTCCTTAGCTTTTCTTTCTGATAGTTTATTGTTGGCATACAAAAATGCCATCGATTTTTAAATATTGACTTTGTATCCCATTACTTTGCTGAATTCACTTTTTAGGTCAAGCAGTTTTTTGATGGAGCCTATATGGATTTCTAGGTGCACTATCCTCCTTTCAAATTTGGATGTCTTTTATTTCTTCTCCTTGTCTGATCACTGTGGTTAGGATTTCTAGTACTATCTTGAATAACATCAGTGAAAGCAGATACCCTAGTCTTGTTTCTGATCTAAAAGAAAATGCTTTTAGTTTTTGCCCATTGAGTATGATGTTGGCAGTAGGTTTTTCACATATGGCCTTTATTATATTGAGTTGTTCTCCCCTCTATTCCCACTTTGCTGAGTATTTTTATCATAAATCGGTGCTGATTTTATCAGATACTTTTTCAGCATCTACTGATATGATCATGTGATTTTTGCCTTTCATTTTATTTATGTGATGTATCATGTTTATTGATGTGTGAATATTGTACCATCTTTGTATCCCTGGGATGAATCCTACTTGATCATGGTGTATGGGTTTTTTAACGCATTTGCTGAATCCAGTTTGTTAATATTTTTTGAGGATTTTAACATCTATGCTCATCAGAGATATTGGCCTGTAGTTTTCTTTTTTTGTTGTGTCTTTACCAGGTTTTGGAATTAACATGATACTGGCCTTATAAAAAGAGTTTGGTAGTCTGCCCTCTTCTTAAATTTTTTTGAAATATTTTAAGAAGGATGTGTTAATTCTTTGAATGGTCAAATTTGCCTGTGAAGCCATCTGGTCCAGGACTTTTGTGAACCAAGAGTATTTTTATTACTGCTTCAATTTCACTAGTTGTTATCTATTCAGGTTTTCTGCTTCTTCCTGATTCCATTTTGGAAAGCTGTATGTTTCTAGAAATTTATCGATTTCATCTAGGTTGTCCAGTTTCTTTGCATATAGTTGCTCATAGCAATTTCTTACGTTCTCTTGTATATCTGTGATATCAGTTACATCTCCTCTTTCATTTCTCATTTTATTTATTTGGTCCTCTTTCTTTTGTTTTTGATGAGTTTGGTTATAGGTTTGTCAATTTTGTTTATCTTTTCAAAGAACCAGCTCCTGGATTAATTGATCATTTGAATTGTGTTGTTGTTATTGTTGTTGTTTGTTGTTGTTTTAATAGTCTTTATGTCATTTAACTCTGCTGCGATCTTGATTATTTCCTTCCTTCTACTCACTCTGGGCTTTGTGTGTTGGTTTTCCTCTGGTTCTTTTAGAAGTGGGTTTAGATTGTTTATTTGAGATTTTTCTATCTTCTTTAGATAAGTCTGTAATGCTATGAACCTTCTTCTCATGACTGCTTTCACTGTGTTCCACAGGTTTTGGGTTGTTGTGTGTTCATTTTCATTTGTTTCCAGGTACTTTTGAATTCCTTCCTTGATCTCTTTGTTAACCCATTCGTCATTTAATAACATGTTATTAAGCCTCCCTGTATTTGAGTGTTTTTAAGTTTTTTCTTGAGGATGGTTTCTAGTGAAACCATTGTAATCCAAGAAGATTAGCTTGATATAATTTCAATTTATTGGATTTTTTAAGGCTTGTTTTATGTCCTACCATGTGGTCTATCTTTGAAAATGATCCATGTGTATTTGAAAAGAGTGTGTACTTTGTTTCTTTGGGGTGAAATATTCTTTAAACATTAAGTCCATTTGATCTAGAGTGTCATTTAATACCTCTGTATGCTCATTGTTTTTTTTTTTTTTTTTTTGCTGGAAGATCTATCCATTGTTGTTAAAATCCCCTACAAAGACTGTATTGCTGTTTATCTCTTTCTTAAAGTCCTCCAAGATTTTGTTTATATATTTAGGTACTCCTATATTGGGTGCATATATGTTTACAAGGATTATATCCTTTTGTTGGACTATTCCCTAAAGTATTACATACTGACCTTTTTTGTCTTTAGTTATGGTCTTTGTCTTGAAGGCCTTTTGGTCATCTATCCTGGCTTTTTTTGTGTGTCCATTTACATGGAACATTTTTTTCCACCCCTTCACTTTCAGCCTGTATAAATCTTTTGTTCTGAGGCAGGTCTCTTGTAGATAGCATATATATGGGTTGTATGTTCTTGTCCATTCAGCTACCTTATGTCTTTGTTTGGATCATTTAGTCTATGTACATTTAATATTATTATTGATAGGCACTTATTCATTTCCATTTTCCCCTTCAGACCTGTGTTTTTCTGTTTCTTCATCTTCTTAAAGTAATTCCTTTAGCATCTCTTACAATGATGTTTTGATGGAAATGTACACCTTCAGCCTTTTTTTAAATATGGGAAGCTCTTTATTTTGCCTTTCATTTTAACTGAGAGTCTTACTAGATAGAGTAGTCTTGGTTATGTTTCTTGCTTTTCATAACTTTGGAATATTTTACACCAGTTCCTTCTGGCTTGTAATGTTTCTGTTGAGTAATCAACTGAGAGTTTTATAAGAGTTCCTTGTGTGTTATAAGCTGTTTCTCCCTTGCTGCCTTTGCAGTGAGTTTCTATACAGACATTTTGGTCAAGACTTAATTATTTGAAGAGTTCAGCACTATTAGCCTCAAACTCTTCCCTAAGATTCTCCTCACCTGTGTGTATTAGCTCTCTCAACAGCCTCTTAGGTTCCTGCATTGTTTCCACAGTATCTCCTCCCTGACATTACAGGGGAGCTGGCTCTCTTTTGTGGGTGGAGGAGGGGAACCAGTTAAGTTTTTATTGTCTAAATGAGATAGTTGCCATAAAATTTTGTCCCTAATTTGTCATTTCCAACACTTTCAAAAGATTTGATAACAGGCCTCCACTTAGTTGAAACTATATTATACTAGTACAGATACCATTATGACTTTATATTCCATCCTTAAGCATATCTTATACTTGTTTTCCCACTAGTTGGGTCCTTTGGACAGCTTTGCAAGATGAGGAGCAAATGGGAAGAGCAACTTTTGACCACCTCTGTTTGGTGGCAATGACTACACACTCTGCTCGATTGACTACCTAGATTTAGTCTTTAGCCGACGGCACTGAACGCTGCTGCCCTTCAGAGAAAGGATCTCATAGAGCAACAGGAAGAGTTCAAAATGTAAGTGCTCAAGGAGTGCAAACGTGGGCCTTATCTGGAGTGGACTGGAGGAGGCACAAGGAGGACAGACGGGGATCCCTGGTAGAGCTCAAAGCAGCAGTACCCAAACTCTGTCCTCACTTATATCAGATAGTTTTTTGTTCATTTGCAGATGATTTGTGCAAACTAACTGCCAAGCGATTAATTATCTTAACATTGCATGCACATTCTGAAAAGTAAAACACCTTATTTTGAAACATTAGATGAGACAACAGTCCATTGAATTTTAAATCCATTCAAATTATTACAAGAAATTTCAACATTATATTTGTAAAGGAAAGAAAGAAAGAGCTGTTAGGTTCTTTGAGTACAATTTAAAAGAATGGGAATGAAAATTTTTTTAAATATTTATCAGCTACTTGTGCAACTAACATATCTCACCAATTGTTACTATCGAGAAATTGAAGAGATCAATTATCTGTAATCATTTCAAGTATACAATTAAACCAAAGCTATATTTATTGAAGCGACTTTAAAAAGTTAAGACTTCTAGGTATATTCCTTCTAAATTAATATTTAACATTTTTCTTAATAATTTCTATTTCATTTCTCTTATAATTATGTAATATAAAGAAAACGCCATTTTTCCCATGAAGCTTGTATAGCCTAATCCACTTCCAGTTTACTACAGTGTGCCCAACAAATAACATCATTTTCTCTGTGTGCCATGATATTATAAATATTGAGAAGTGCTGCGTAACTTGTGGAGAAGTAACATATTGCCCATCTCTGCAGTTGCTACCATGGTCCTTAACACCCTGCACCGTTATATACCACATGCCTCTTGCTGCTCCAGTCCCCCACATATGAAGTGTATTTCCTTCCCCTCCCCTAAAAAGACCAGGCCTTTGGAAAGCTTCCACTCTATGCTTTGGGCCAACCCTTCCTAGACACTCTCTGAGCAGCAAGATCTCCACGTCCTGGGCCCTGGCAGCAAATTTCACAGCCATGGCCACCAAACCACCAAATAGTGGTTTTTGAGGTGTGTTACTGTCCCTTCCTCAGTACTACTACTGATTTACATGTTCTTAAATAGGCCAGGCTGGGGAGGGATTCAGGCAAGAAAGGATAGAAGCTACCTGGTTTTCTGTTGACAGAGGGGCCCCTAAGCCCCTGGTCCCTCTAGGAGCAGGCTTCTGCCACTAGATTAACAGACATTTATGCACAGAAGGTATACATTTAGAACTGAGTCATCAGTATATAGAAGGTAGCTGGACTTATGAGTGCCCTGCCTACTCCTGAAAATCAAGGGCCTCAAAACTTGTAGAAAAAAGAGCAAGAATCTTACTCTGCCCTTCCCCGTAGTCCCATAGATAAGATGTGCCCCTCACCTGTCCAAGAGTGAGATTCCTGCATTTGCTTCTTTCTCTGCCCATTAACTTAAGTGTCAGATTTCTCTTTTTATCTCTCTCCTCCTTACAGTGTTTTCTTCCTTTCCCAACATGTTAAGAGCAGAAAACCTTGGGATCACCTAGCTTCAGTTGCCTGAGGAGTTTGAGAATGTCTATAATTTATCACGGCAGCCTCATCTCACTCTGCCTCTGCCTCCAGATGCTCATATTGGTTGCAGGTAGGAATCCTTACGTGAGATCTGATTCCCTGATATGTGAGGGGAAGAAAAAAGAAAAAGGGAGGGTAGCTGGGAGAAAAAGTTTGACAAAAAAAGATACAAATGCTATGAAATTCTGTAAAAAGTAAAGAAGTTAATTTTATTCCACTTAATAAGTACCAGGCAGTGTACTAAGCACTTCTATTTCTATCTCCTTGTCCAAGCCTGCTGGTGAGTGTGTGTGCACCTGAGTACAAATGTACGTGTGGTGGAACAAAGATTGGCAGAAAGCGAAAGAGCCTAAATGGTGATAAAGAAGCATACATTCTTAGAGCCTCAAGATAATAAAAAATAAAAATTTTAAACAGAAATAACTTGTATGCCCCCATTTTCTCATCCCATCCTCATGGCAAACAGTGTTAATGATTGTCAAACATCTTTACCACTGAGTTGCTTCAGTTTCTTTCTCCACACAGTCATTCAACTGTCCACTCCAGAGCCATCCAAGTTCCCGTGCAATCTCTCTCTCCTAAGGACAAGGACAGAACCTGACCTGAGAAGTTAGCAGGTCTATTCCCCTTCTCCTGCAGCTACACTCGTCAGGTCCCTCCCTATAGATGAGTTAAGTGAATAGCTGAGGGCCCAACACTTAACGCTTGCTCTCAGGACCTTGCTGACCCTGCGCTTATACCTTGAAAGTGAGTGCCTCCTCAAAATTTGTGCCCTAAGTCCTTTGCTTGCAACATGTTAGCCAGGCATACACCTCCTACTTCCAACATGTCCAGCTTCTTCTTAGTTCTGTATAAATATTCAGGTCAGAAAAGAGACCTCCCCACCTCTCAAGATCCAGAAACTACCCCTTTCAGACCTTGTTCCCAGGACTTTGCTAGGATGGAAATAGCCAGTCCTGTGTGTAATCAACCCCCCTTTATCTGCCCTAACCCTGCCCCCATGCCACCCTGACTCTATTTCTGTTCTCTTTTTAGGAGCATTTCAGGCTGAGGGGCCCAGTGTACCCTTGGTGGTCATGCTTGGTGGTGAAGCTGAGCTGCCCTGTTCACTCTGGCCTCCTCAAAATGTTGAAAATATGCAAATAACCTGGACCAGATCCCTACCCTACCAGGTGGTGCACCAGTACAAGGATGGGAGGGACAAGCCTGAGGAAGCCATGCTGGAGTATTTTAGGAGGACAGAGCTTGTGATAAATGCCATGAATAATGGTCTGGTGATCCTGAAAATCTTCAATGTCCAATCCTCTGACAATGGGCAGTATCGCTGTGCATTCCAGCATGGCTCTGACTACAGTGATACAATGATTGAGCTGAGAGTGGAAGGTAATGACCCACAATTATTCCCTCCACCCTCCACAAGGGTGAGTTTATTCTGGGATGGGCTCCTTCCTCTGATCCAATTTCCCTGGGAAATATAAGGAAGTTATAGGAGAAAGGGAGATGGGTAGATGGTCATTATGTCTACTCACCCCATTACAGCACGGATCACTGCTGGGGGCTGTATAAAAGATAATAAATAGAGTCATAACAGGGGCATGAAGAAATAGGCAGGGGCCATTTGTGTTGGATTTTGCTGGACTACTCTGTAGCCCAGGAGTCTAGGTCCCAATCATTTGTGCCAAGACTTCTTCAGAGCCTCAGTTTTCTGTTCCGGACACTGAGGTCTAGCCAGCAGGAAAAACTCTTCAGAAGTAGGAGAGGGATACGTGAGCAGGAAAATGAGTTAGGGCCTGACTTCTCTCTTTCCAGTTCTCAGCTCACATCCTCAGTTCCATGTGGAAGCCACTGAGTCCAGACAAATCTAATTAGTGTGCATGTCAGAGGGCTGGTTTCCTCAGCCAAAGGTCCAGTGGGTAGATCTGAAGGAGGAGAAATTCCAACTGAGTCTGAGACTCACACCCAGGACAAAGGTGGCTCATTCCATGTGATAACATCACTGCTATTCAGAGAACCTTCTCCGAAGAATCTGATATGTTCTGCCCAGAACCCAGCAGTGAATCAGAAAAAGGAAGAACAATCATCCATAGCGCACCAGTTTTCTCTCTCCCCTCACTGTGCCCCACAAAATGGGCTTTGATGCTCACACTCCATGGCAGTGGCAGCTCTAACCACATATGCTTGGTTCTGCTCTCTTCATCACACCCTACCAGCCTTGCTGCCAGAATCCAAATTCCCTCATCATTTTCCTATCTTTTCCCATCCTTTCCTGTAAAAATTTTCCAGTCTTCACCTTTTTAACCTCTCCATGGAATTGCACTTTCCTGTCTTAGTCCATTCAGGCTGGTATCACAGAATACCACAGACTAGATGGCTTATAAACAACAGGCATTTATTTCTCACAGTTCTGGAGGCTGGAAGTTCAAGATCAGGTGTCAGCACAGTCAGCTTCGGGTAAAAACCCTCTTCCACGTAGCAGACAACCAACCATGCCTTGTGTTCTCACAGGCACTGTGGAAGGGGATAGGGAGCTTGAGGGGCTGGGGGAGGTGCTCTCTTTCATAAGGACACTAATCTTATTCATGAGCTTAGGCGTTCACATTGGGCATTGGGATTTCAACATACGAATTTTGAAGGGACAATTATTCAAACCACAGAACTCCACCAAACACCACTTCCAGAGTTTCTCCTTACTAGCTCTCCAATAGGCCAATCTCTCCTGCTTCTCATTTCATAAATTTTCCCTCAGCCTGTTTTGCTGCATTCTCCCTCTACTTAGATGATGCACACTCAGTTCCTGAACCACTCGTTACAAACAAGCATATAGCTTTTGATCTTCATTGTATGCCCCTCGTCTTTAGTGAGTGTATTTTGCTAGTACTTTCTGATATTTGCCATTTTACGGTCTTCTCACCATTCTCCGCACCTCTTCACTCTCTCCCACATGGTTTCTGTGTGATCATAGCTGCTTTTAGCAGCCTTCACACCTATTTTAAAGTCCAGTGCTTATGGTTGTTTTATTTGGTTGTGTTTTTGTTTTGTTTTGGGTTTTTTACTATATTTTATTTCCAAGCAAAGAAGAAGAAACACTGACTAATGTAGCCATATTTATATCAGAAATCTAAAAATTTCCATTTAAATCAGATATGAACTTAAGTCTAGGTGATGACAAGTCCAGAAATGGCCATGAGAGCAAGTAGAGAAACCTGAAGTCAACGTGAGGACCCTCTCTCTAGGTCTCTCTCTGTCTCTCACCAAGCTCTGGGCACACCGGGTCTTCAAAGCGACCAAGCTTTGTCTGACATTGGGCCTTTGCATCTGTCCCTTTCCTCCTGAACTGTGCCTCACAAACACACTGTTATGTACTTCTATTGTAAAGGAAAATTCAACTTTCTTTAACTCCTACTTCCAAGTTTGTCTATCCAGACCCATCAAAGGCTCAGCTGAACTAAGGCCTTTCCTCTAGTAACTGCAGTCCTTAGATGGAAGCTAAAATGAAAATGCAATGAAAACAATGTGTATCTGCCAGGGCAATGGCCTCATACATTCCAAAGAGAAAGTCAGAGGAAACCGACGTGTAGAAAGGGAGCCAGACTCATCTAAGGCAATTTGTTGATCCAAACCAGGTGTACCTGAGCACCAAACTCAAGTTCTCAGTCTCCTAGCCCAGAACTATTTTCAGAGGAAGGGAGATCAACTGGGATACAGTCTGAGAGCTAGAGAGAGGGTGAATTATCTAGGTCTTCACTTTGACTCCACTTTTCTCCACTTGCTCTCATGGCCATTTCTGGACTTGTCATCACCTAGAATTGCCCCACATCTGATGCAAATTCAAACTTTTAGATCCCCAATATGAATACGGCTGAATAAGTCAATGTGTTTTCCTGAACACTGTACCCCATTTCTATGTGGTACTCTTTCAGTTATTCTCTCTGTTCTTCATCTGGATAACTACTGCTTATACTCTAATGTTGGATGAACTATTACTTCCTTAGAGAGTCTTCCTTTTTACTGCCTCTCTGGCTGAATTAGACTTCAGAGTTATTCTCTTTTATAGTACCCTGTTATTTTCGTAACATCGGTACTAATACAAATACAACTGCACATCCATGTCCCTGTGCACTTATATTTATTGTCAATGTCACACAATTTGCAGTAGGTTTCTTGACAACGAAGGTGGGCATGATTTTTTTTAATCATTCTAAACCCACTCCCTGATACAGTACAGGGAACAAAAAAGAATTGAATCAATATTTGTTGTTAAAGATTCAATAAAGAGAAAGACAGGCATTTTGAATGACTTGTCCATGTGGACCCCGAAGGCACTAAGGTTAATGACAGACCTTGGTCTGGAGGATGGCATGGTAACAGAGCCGGTGCCATCCATGAATGA
>PVKM010044972.1:0-12098 GCA_004027735.1 Carollia perspicillata | reverse complement strand
CCCCGGTTTCCCCACCTGTAAAATGGGTATGACAATACCTCTCTTGGGGTTATTGTGAGGATTCACTGAGAGCTCATGAAAGTGCTTTCACATTCTAAAGAGCTGTTCAGATGATGGTGGGCTGTGGTGGTGGGGCTTGTAACTCAGATTCTGAGCAAGAGGTCAGGAGTAGAAAGAATGAAGGATTTAATAGTTCGACCTTGTGGCAAACACCCACAAGGGCCAGTCCTGAGGATAGGCAGGGCATGAGACCACCCACTCGCCATGGTTTTGGTGCTAGAGAAAGAGCGACACCCACCCCGACCCCCCAGACCCATTGCTCAGACCTGCTCTTTCAACAGCCCAGGTCACCATGTTCTTGCTCAGCAACTGGCCTTTGAACAAACCACACTGCTCTCAGCACCCCTGGGCCCCAGCAACGCCACCAGCCTCTGCCGAGGGGGCTGCGTCCGTCGCTGGGTAGCACAAAGCCTTCTTCCCTGCGACACTCGTCCTTAAAAAGACCACTTGACCCACAACGAGGCTTTTTCTCTGCCCGTTGCCAGGGACCCAGGGTCCCCAGGGTTTCAAAGAGAGGGAGACGGCCCCAAACTTGGCCTGGGGGCACCAGCCTCTTCCTGGGACCATCACACCAGGCAACCCCTGTTGCAACGGTGGTCTCGTAACAATCGCTTACAAACTCGGTTAGGCAAGCTGCTTTTGCGTGATGGGGCTATCTTGAGTAAACAGCATCCTATGTCCCCTGCCGGTCACTTGCTCAAGACATTGCTGGACATTGCATTAGAGTCACTGACACATGGAGTTTTGAAAATGAAAACAGGTCCTCTGGCTTATGTGCAGATAGCATTTAACCCATTCCTGATTGCACCGGGTTTTCCCAGGGCCCCGGGGCCCCAGAATGGATGTTGCCACAAGGTAAACAGAAGGTGTCGGGACAAGTTGGAGCCTCAGGCCGCCTGTAGGAAGAGGCTTCCAAAGGTGAACAGGCCAGCTGGGGTCTGCCTTGGTCCCAGGACTTGGGCCTCTGGGGCTGTCAAGCTTATTGGATTAAACCTGGGACCCAGGTTCAACCCCTAGGGTGCTGGGCAAATAAGTATTATCCCATTCTATTGATTCCCCCCCACGTTACCCCGGAAACCTTTCTTACTGATTAAGACCCTGAGTTGAAAGAAGTAAAAAAGATGTATTGATATTTCAGACATCTATTGCTACTTAACAAGCCAGCCCAAAACATAGCAGCTTAAAACAATAATGACTGATGATTTCCCACAGTTCCACTGGTTGGCCACCCAAGTTCTGCACTAACTCACATGGCTGCATTCCCTGGAACAGTTCATCAGGGCAGAAGGTCCCCCCAGGCCTCACGACTCTGGCAGCTGGTGGGGCTATTGGTCTCAGGAGATTCCCAAGAGGTGAGGATGAAAGCCACACAGTACCTAGAGGCCTGGGCTCCAGACCCCCCACAACCTCACTCCCACCACAGTCTGCTGGACTCACAGGATCAGCTCAGGTTCAAGGGGAAGCAAAACAAACTTTGATAGGACTTGCTGCAAAATAACATTTTTCAATCTACCACAAGGTGAGAAAGTGTGAGTGATTCCATAGAAAATTTTCCCAACCGTGAGAAGATGACTTGGCAAAGTTATATTTTCTGAATGGAGATTCAGACCCCCAGCCTGACAGAGAACTGTTCCGCGCTGTGTGTGTGGGAGTGCAACGGGGACCCACTGGGCTCTCATCAAGCTGAACGTTGAGTGCAGTGAGTGGTTCTCAGCCCTGGCCGAACACTGAAGTCCCCCGAGAGGCACTTCCAAATCCCAGGTTCTCGGGCCCCACCCAACACTTGCTGAATAACGCCTGCGATGGGGTGGCTCCGTGCGTGTTTTGGGGGGAGTTAGGGAACTGAGCATTTTCGAAAGCTTCTCCAAACCAGGGTTAGGAACTGCTGCATTGGCAAACCAGCTTTATGGGAAATAAGGCCACGGCAGGGTATCTAGAAACATGTGCATGTGACTATCTTTAGAGGTAGGCTACTGCTCAGTCCGACCTAACACGCTCTTGTTGGAGTATGCAGCCTCACACTGGGGTCTGGAGGCAACAAGACGCCATCCCTGCCCTCAAGTTAGAGCTGACACTCACCTCAGGCCAAGCCCCACTCTGTGGCTTTCCCTGCAACTCATTCAGTCTCCATAGCTCCATGAGACAGTTGCCATCTTGAACCCCATTTTACAAATACCTCCTGACCCCAATACCCCCGCCCCAAACTCAATGCTTAGACACCAGCAGGGGGTCCAAGAATTCAACCCAATTCTGACACCATCTGCCCAAGGCAGCACAGATTCCACAGGTTAAGAGTTTGGTCCTACAAGACGGCACACTCCCTCTCACAACTCACACACACACACAAAAACTTCAGGTGTCAGCCACAACCCAGGCTTTTGCCTAAAAGTCTAACCAGTGGCCTATCACCTAGAGGCTCCAACGACCCCCTCCAACTCAGAAGGTCAATCACAAGTCCAGGTTGTTGTATTACCTGTACTTCTAACCAACTGCCTAGAAACCAGAGGTTCCCGTGACCCCTCTCTTGGGTTCAATTCATTTGCTAGAATGGCTCATAGAACTTAGGAAGACCCTTTACTCACTAGGTTATCATGTATTCCAAAGGGTATTAAAAGTTATGAGTCAACAGCCAGATAAAGAGATCCGTGGGACAAGGTCCCAAAGGAAGCAGCTCCCGCAGGCATGGAGCTAGGGGCCCGGCACAGCGGCAGACGGGAGCGTCTGGCCCCCACGTGAAAGCTCTCCAACAGAAGGGCCAAGGAGCTGCCCCCTGTGCGCGGAGGCTTCATCACACAGTCGCTGTGGACTAAGTCACTGGCCATCAGCAACTAAACTCAGCCTCCAGTCTCACTCCCCTGGGAGGTCAGCTAAACGTTCCAAATCTTTTTTTTATTGTACTTTTTCCATTACTATTTATCCTCCTTGTATTCCTCTAAACCGCCACCCACCCTGTAATCACCACACTGTCGTCCATGTCCATGGGTCCGTTTTCTTTTTTACTCTATCCCTCCCTCCCCACAATCTCCCCCAAAAATGGTTGATTTAAACATTAAACCAACATCACAGTGGTTGATTCCCCCGGCAAGCAGCCCGCTCCCTTGGGTGGGGACTCTCAAAGTCACCTTTATTAATATAACATCTTTACCGCTCTCTGCACCTAGGGAATGACAAGCGTTTGGGGGGTTGTGAGGCAGGAACGGTGGATGAAGACCAAACATCCTATAAAGCACAGTATCATCACAATGGGGTTTTCACACTCCACAGTCAATCAGATGAGAGTTGGAGTGTCGACGCACGCCACCTGGCTGAAGAGCCCCGGCCCTTAACCTCCAGGCCACCTGCCTCTCACTCAGAGCATGCAATGGCCAGACAAGAACTCAGGCCTGCTGATGCAGATCCGGAAAGTGGCCGCACCCCCACATGCCTGAGGCTAGCCTCCGGCCTGCCGAGTTCCACCAGTCCGGGAGGTTCTTCTGCACCATGAGACCAGAAGCTGAAGGTCTGGACACCCCCTGAGGACAGGCTGTGCAGAAATCTCCCCATGGACAGTTCCTGGATGCCCTGGAGAAATGGGCATCGTTGCTTATAATCAGAGGTCAGGTTGGGAGGACAAGGGAGGTAGGCCAGGTGCCCCAGTTGGACCGATTCTGGTTTCTGGTTACCTATTACCAAAAGACAGGTATCCCCCAAATATCCATGAATATTTAGGTAAAGCCCAAACCAGGGAGTCTATTTCTACCATCTTCCCTTCTCATCTAATCACTTGAAGATGAGAGAGATTAAGGTCCTGCCCACACCTCCTGACAGCGGCCAAAAACAGGGAGTTGGGAAGGGCCCAGGATGGGTGGTGATTTGTTTTACCTGTAAGCACTGATATGGCTACTGAGTGCTCCGACACATTAACTCATTTCAGTCCCACAATAGCTCTGTGAGGAGGGCATCACTCTACCCCATGTAGAGACTAGGAAACAAGGAACAGAGAGGGTAACTGGCTTGCTCAACGGCACACAGCTAGGAAGAGACAGAGCCGGGACTCGAACCCAGGCAGCCTGGCTCCTGAATCCATCTTTGGGTAGTCTGGTTTTCCGTGCATCCTCTGCCTGGGCTCCTGGTGCCGGCTGTCTCCTGCGAAGGTTGTAAGCACCATGCAAGATGAGACCTCACACCCCACTGGCTCTTAAATCTGGTTGGAAACAGTGCAAAGACTAACTGCTTTCTGGTGTGGCTGTGGCATGGGTATGTCCACACGGACACCCACTTCAGGACCTACCCCCACCATGCCTCTTTCTTCCCCAGGGCGCTGCCCTGATCAGAGTGAGCACACTGCCCACGCCAGCCCGAGCAGTTGGCCCGTAACCTCTCAGTGGTCAGAAGGGAACAGTAGGCTTGGAGAGGCCGTAAGTGATGTGCTCAAAGCCATACATACGGCTAATCGATGGCAGAGCTCGAAATTACCCCTCAGCTTCTGCCCCTCACCCTCACTTCATCTGATTCTGTCTGGGGCCCCTTGTGGGAAGTCAGCAGGAACCGTGGCCACCTTTGGGGGAACTGAGGCGCAAATGCAGGTGACCGTTACGTATAGCCAGGCCTCTTAACTCCTAAGCATTGTCCTCTGCCACTTCCTGCTGCCGCCGTTGGTCCAGGTCTGCGGTCTGCCAGTTCAGCGCCTGTGTTTCTGAAATCTGCGGAAACCTCAGCTTAGAGTCCAGAACATCCAAATGGCCCAGTAGATGTTCCATCCCAAGGGGAAGAGGTCAAGTCTTGGCCGGCAGTTATTTTAGGGCCTGCAAGCCCCTCCTGATCCTCTCGGGGTGTCCAGAGATCCAGTTCCAGACCCTGGGTGGAGGGGGGGAGAGCAGTGACTGAGGAAGGAGATTGGTGGGGCCGGAGCCACGTTCTAACGCAGCCGCCCCTGCAGCACCAGGGCCGGGAAGCTCAGTAATAACAGCTGAGCACTCCGTGGCTCCAAGCACTACAAGCCTTGCGTTCGCTGGGCTGCAGGCTCTACAGAGCACTTGGATGTGTGCAGCCCTCAGAGGGGTGGGGCCTGAGGATCACCTGGCACCGACATTGGCCAGCATGTGGCTATATGGCCCAAGGGTCTGTTGGGGTCCCACCCCAGCCCTCAAAGCCTAGGCCCTTCCCCACATGTACCCTTTCCCACCCTTCGTTTTGCAGTCAGTTAGCCTGACCCAGTAAACACTGGTGGACCAGAGAGGCACCTTTCGTGACCCTTTTTTCCATCTGCTTGAAAAAAGAGCCCAGGGGTGTGTGGGAGGAGGGCTTCAGGCTTCAGATGCAAGGTCCAGAGAAGGCCTGGCTGCCTGGGCATGAGCAGCATTGCCAAGGCTTCCCAGCTGGTCCCACGCTCAGTGAAGAAGAGGAAATCTCTGGACAGGAAACTGGAAAGCAATCTCATTGTCCACAATTTAGTTGGGGCAGGGAGGGCAGGGTAGAGGTGTAGGTCCAAGTTTAGAGAAGTATTTCAAAACAGCTTGCTGTGCAGCCTTGGGGAAGTCACCAAACGTCTCTGAATCACTTTCCCTGCACTGAGATAGTAGATAGCCTCGGCCCCCTCTCTGCTTCACAGGATTAATGACCCTGTACGAGTAGTCACAGGAGCCTGTCACATCACCAAGAGGTCCCGCTTCTCCCACTTTATTCCCACGAGAGACCTGTGAGGTGTACGGGGTGCATTTCATCTTCCCCACAGTGCAGCTGAGGAATCCGAGGCACGGAAAGGTGTAGGCCCCCCATCAAGAGGCTTGATAAGTATCCAGCAGGTATGTGCACAGGGAGACTTGGGAGATCCCAGACAAGAATGAGTGATTTGCCTGAGCTTGCAGGTGAGCACCACTGTGCAGAGACCCGGCTTTGAAAGCTACCGCCTTCCAACAATGATGGACTTCCAGACGGAAGAGAAAGAGGCCAAAGCGGGGCCAAAAGCAGCCTGTCCCTCCCATGAGCCCCACGTCTATCCAAGCCCTTGGACCATTTCAGGACACGAGTATCTGGCCTTTCATAGATGCTTAACAAATGCTTGTCGGGGGGTGTGAGAGGAGACAGGTGCTGGGTGGCTCTTAGGTCTGGGGCCTGAGCCACTTGGTGCACGGCAGCGCCGTTCACTGAGTTGGGGAAACTGGGAAAGGAGGAGCCTGAGGAGGGAGGCCCAAAATTCGCTTTTGGAGGCGTCTTGTTTGCGCTGCCTCACTGGGGTCCAAGTAAGTAACAATAAGAAAAAAGAAACAAATAGTTTGGCGAGGAAATGGCCAGAGGACCTGAACAGACTTCTTCCAAAAGAAGACATACAGATGGCCAACAGGTACAGGAAAAGACGCTCCTGGTGAATCATCAGGGAAATGCAAATCAAAGCCCCAAGGCACCTGTTGAAGAGCTGTCATCAGAAAGATAAGCGATGACAAGGTCTGATGCGGACTGGGGAAAAGGGAGCCCCGAGCACTGTGTGTGCGGATGTAAATTAGTTTTCTGCCAGAGAAAACAGTCTGCACGTGCCTCAGAAACTGAGAAATAGAGCTACCACATGACCCAGAAATTCCACTTCTGGGTATATTTTCAAAGGACATGAAATCACTGCCTTGAAGGGCTCTCTCTACCCCCATGTCCATGGCAGCGTTACTTATAATAGGAAAGACAGAAATAACCTAAGTACCCATTGGTGGACGAATGGATAAAGAAGATATGATGTATATATTTCTTTATTATATGTACATATATTTTGGCTGAATATTATTCAGCCATAAAAGAGGAAATCCTGCCATTTGCAACATGGATAAAGCTCAAGGGCATCATACTAAGTGAAATAAGTCAGAAAGAGAAGACAGATACTGCGTGATCTCATGTTATGCGGAATCTAAAAACTACAAACTCGCAGAGACAGACAGGAGCAGAGCAGTGGCCAGGGCCCACGGGCTGCCGGGAAATGAGGAGATGGTCACAGAGTGTAAATTTCCAGTTGTAGGTTCTGAGGATCTAGCGCACAGGGTGGCGGCTGTATTGTATAGTGTCGTGTTGCCACAGTAACAGTGAAAAACACTGTATCGTACACTTGAAAGTTGCAGAGAGATCTTAAAAGTGCTTACCTAAAAAAAAAAAATGCTTACCTGAAAAAAACAAAACGTAATGGTAACTATGTGAGGTGAAGGATGTGTGAACTAACCTTGTTGTGGCGATCCTTTCACAACGCATCCATGTATCAAATCATCACATTGTACCTCTCAAACTTACACAATGTTAGGTGTCGGTCAGACTCCATAAAGCTGGGGGAAAGATTGTTTTAAGGAGAGAGAGGGAGTGAGAGCTGTGTCCTTGAAGTCAAGGAACCAAAACATCTCCCAATAACAGACGTGGTCAGCTGTCTCAAGCATGGCGAGTGCCTTGACACCTGCCTCTTCTGAGCGGTGTGGCCCCTGAGTCCATTCCTATAAGCTACCGAATCCCCTCAATCCGAAAATCTGCTTTTTGTTTTCAAATTCTGGCATGGTAGAAATCAGGGTACCCCTTGCTAAATGTGCCCCCATCACACATACCATGCCTGCCAGAAAATAAACAAACAAGCAATCAGGGGAGAGGGACATGTTGTCATGACGAGGAGAGAAAAGCACCGAGAGACAGGCAGGAAGGATCCAGCATTTATCAGGCATCTTCTGTGGTCCAGCGATCGGGCTCAGAGTGTTACATTTTGTCTCATCAAACAGCAGGAGAGGGAGAGAACTCACAAGGGAAGGCGAAAGTTGTCCAGTTTAGCCCGTTAGAGGATCAGATCCTTATTCCTGAAAAATAATACAGGAAAAGCCAAGTTCACGTTGGTTTGCAACTCACCCATGCCCCCAACATACCACCAAAGAAGTGACCAAATTCAGCGTTCCGTCAGAATGTGTGGACAACTTTTAACATACGTGACCACAGTAGATGTTTCCCCAGGTCATAGATGTTCACAAACACCAGGACACAAGTTTAAAACATAGGTAGGAGGTGGGAAAGGCTAATGTGGGGGTG
Organism: Carollia perspicillata; assembly: GCA_004027735.1. Taxonomy (NCBI): domain Eukaryota; kingdom Metazoa; phylum Chordata; class Mammalia; order Chiroptera; family Phyllostomidae; genus Carollia; species Carollia perspicillata. The sequence continues at coordinate 4,022 of PVKM010044972.1, read as the reverse complement.
GAGGGGAGGGTTTTCAGGAACATCTATGAAGGACGCATGGACAGCACCAAAGGGGATCAAGGGTGGGAGGTAGGGATGGTTGGGGTAGGGGGACTGGTGTGCGGAAATGGAGACAACTGTACTTGAACAACAACAAAAATAAATAAATAAAATAACATCTTTCAGCTTTGATCTAAAAAAAAAAAAAAAAAAATAGGAGAAACCCCTCTTGGCTTTTGAGAGCTGAGCTTGCAGACTCTGGCTCATCTCTGCTACACTGACTAAGCTGCACCTACGTGCCCTTGAGCTGGGCCTGCTCCTACTATCTCACATCTGCCCTCGGCTAACGGGAGCCCCTCAGGGCTGGGAGCACCAGCCGGGAGGGCAGAGGGACGGGGAAGGAGACCCAGCTGCTTTTGCTAATTTTTAGTTGCTTAGTCACTGTAAAGTCCGCAGCTTTGTGAATGACACTGATCTTTGGTTTTATCTTTTTCTTTTTTTAAAGGCTCTAACAGAAGATAAGTGTGGCCAATTTTAGCCCCAGGGAACAGGAAATGAAGCTTAGCTCTTTATCCCCTCAGAGGCAGCAGTAAAGCCAAGGAAAGACCGATAGTGAAACCCAGACTGCCCTTCCCTGGGATCAGATACACTACAAGGATGTCCTCGACGGCTTTCTTTTCTTTTCTCTATTACCTGGGAGGAGGTAAGCCAGGAGGGCAGCCATTTGTCAGCACCTCTCCTCAGAGGCCCATCTCCCCTTCTCCAAGAGCCCATCTCTCCCTCTGCAGCCGTGCCAAGTCCATCCAGGAGAGGCGCACGGTGGCAGGGAGCAGCTGTGAGGCACCAACCACGTCAGCAACTGGCTGGGCCACCTTGGTGTTCCCAGACAGCACCGAGGGCCAGGTCCTACCAGGACTCCCAGCCGATCCTATCTTCTGTCTCCCAGTGAAGCAATCACGTAATTAGCTGCGTTAATACCCAGAACACCTGGGGCCTCCTGTCTCAACCTGGGGCCCAGGCGCCTGTCGCAATGAGCGCTTGAATGACTATTCAGCTCCCTTCCAACCAGGCAAGTGGAGAAAAATGGAGTCTCTCTCTGGACCAGCTGACCAGCACCCTACTCTACTCCCCTGGGCTGGGCTCCGCTTCCAGAACAGGTTTATCCAGCTGACCCCTCGGAGCCACAGGACACTGTTGTGACATGAAACCGAAATGTCAAAACAGCCCCAGAGATTCCGGACCTGACTTTGGAGGGCTGTTGTGTTAACCAACATCTTTCGAGTCCCCCACCCGCCATGGGCAAGGGCCTATAGTGGTTAATGAAATACTGTAAGGAAGATCCTCTGACCTCCAATTGCCTACTGTTTCATAAAGGAAGACACGCACAGTGTCTGAAAAGGCAAATGAGCTGGGTGGGGATCAGGGCTGATGTCTACCTTGATTGAGCAAAGAGGGAAATCCTGCCCTGAAAGGTATCCCTCTCCCCATTTTAGAGGCTCAGACTAGTTCAGCAGAACCAGGAAAACAATGCTCTACTCATCCTCCGTGTGGCCTGAGTGGATTGGCTTTACCTCTCTGAACCTTCACCCTGGCAAAGTCCAGGACTAGCTAGGTCAGTATCGTAATGGGTCTACCAGCTTCAGTGCAGGTTGGTCTGCCGCCGGAGCCCAGAATCCACCCAGGCTCAGCTGGCCCTTCAGGAATGGTGCTGGTAATGGTGGTACAATTGCTCAGCACTGGGGAGGGAGGCAGGACGTGAAACTTTCGGGCAATGAAGGACTCGGAAGCACAGACAGGGACTGGAGGAGCAGGTGGAGAAATAGGCAGAGTGCATTTTGGGTAGAGTGAGGAAATGGGAGGGGCTCCCGGACCTCTGGCTCCACCTCTCCAAACCCCCAGAACCTTCCCTTTCAGTGATTCCCGTTCCCTCGGAGGTGAAGCTGCACTGATTCACCCCTGTGCTCAGTTTCTCCCGGGTGTTCCAGGTCCATTCTGGAGGGAGACTGTACCAGGGCCCGGCTCAGGGGGGGTTGCTGGGTGCCCTCTCCCAAGCTGTCTATCCCAGCTACACCCGTCTCCCTTTGGTCTTCTCGCTTTCAAAGCCCATCCTAAAAGCTACCTCTGGCATCACTATGCCCTGCGAAGCAACATGGAGTCGTGGCTCTATTCAAATCAGCCTCTGCCATTTAGAAGCTATGTGCCCTTCTGCAAGCTATTCAGCTCAGTTTCCCAATCTGTAAAATGGGGAGTGATCCTCGTACCCATCACAAAGGACCACTGTGAGAATTAAGTAAGTCTGATACCTGTCCAGTCTCTAGAGTAGCACCCAACACCTAGTCAGTGCTGCCTCCGTGTTAGCGACGGCTAATCACTGCGTGTAGGTTTCCTTCACTCCCCGCTCTGGGAATCCCTGAGGCTCTGCAGGAGCAGAACGCCTTTGTCCAGGAAGATCCCGGCAAAGGCAGGCGAAGCAGTTGATGTGACTTGAACTGGAAAGCCTGTGCTTGAATTCCAGCTGCTCCTTACAAAGGGTGATTATGACAAGTTAGGAAACTTACCCTGGGTTTCCTCACCTATAAAATGGTGTGTACAGTACTTCCCACGCAGAAGGGTTTCTGCGCAGATAAGTAAGATAATGGCATGAAGAGTTTATCAGAACGCATGGGCTGGGCATAGTGCGGGCGAGTACTGCTCTTACTGGCACCCGAACTTGCCCTCTGAGGGTTCACAGACAGGAGCCACAGAGAGCAAAATAAAGACAGGGGTGGGCCTCCATGCCTTCTTTATCCCCTCTCCCTCCTACTCCAAAACAAATCCTCTCTTTCCCTGAGCCCATTAGGTGGATGTGGTAACCTTCGTGCTCAGAAGACAAAAGTCCTCGTTCTGACAAGTACCGTCTGTGTGGCCTTGGGCAGGTCACTACCTATCTGCAAGCCACACTTGCCAATCAAACACGACATCAATTAGTCATTCACATAATTAGTCTCCCTGGGCCTTCCCCGAAGAACAGAGCCAGAGAAACTCCTAAGCATTGGTCCCTACACAAATATTTATTGATCACAACTAGGCCCTGCCCTGGGCTAGGTGCTGGAGCTTCGCTGCTACCTGGGGCTTTCTAGTGGTTCCCAAACTCCAGCAGCAGGCAGAGACTTGGACAGAGAGCTACACCGGGGATGCTGAGCATGAGCAAGCGCAGTGAGTACTTCCTCCAAGCAAGGCACGATGCAAAGAGCTCTACAGAGATGATACATTTCCACCTGGCTACCTCTGCGTATTATTAAGTATGATTATTATCATAGACATTTTATAGCTGCACAGACCAAGGCTCAGATAGGTTACATAATGGTCACAGAGTCGCATAGCTCATCAAGTGCTCCAAGAGAGGGGAGCACAGAGGACTGTGTAACCCAACAAGAGCAGAGGGTTTGTCAGGATGGAAGGCTTCCTGGAGGAGGTGATGTCTGCATCTTGCAAGATGAAGGAGTAGTCAGCAAAAGGTCGGGGGCGGGGGGGCGGGTAAGAAGAGGGGACAGCAAGGGCAAGAACCAAGGGAACCATCCGAAAGGCATGTGATGACAGGTGACACTAAGAGGTAGAGGTCGGGTGACTAAAGATTTGACTGCTAAGCTATTAAGAGTTGGGGGTTTTACCTAGAAGGCAATGAGGGCCCACGTAAAGAAAGGTTTACGTGGAAACAAGAGAAAGACATGATTAGAGTCACAAGTTTGGAAGCTCGGTTCACTTGCCCTCATAAAGTTCAGGCCTCCGCAGGCTTCCATGTCCAAAAGGGAGTCTGCAGAAGGTTACGGACGCCTCTCAGCCAGCACAAGGCCCACTGCCTTTACACCCCACCATGGTCTGAGCTCAGGGCTCCACACCATGTGCTGGCCAAGGGACTTTATCTCTCTCTCTGAACCACAGTTTCTTCATCTGCAATGCAATGTAACAGCAGTTCTGTGGTTGGGCTGTTATGAGAATGAGCCTGAAATTGCATCTGTCCCTGCCTAGCCCGGGATCTAGCACACCAGACCTGCTCAGTAAAG
>PVKM010044971.1:0-12088 GCA_004027735.1 Carollia perspicillata | reverse complement strand
CCACACACAAACTGGGCCCCCCTGGCGCTGGTTCCCAGGTGGGCGGGCCTATGCACACTGCAGGACCCTGAGGGTCTCCCCAACTACCTCTCCTGTGAAGCTGGGAGTCTCTCCCGGCACCTTTTCAATCGGTGTTTTTAGGCTTTATTTCCTGTTGCTGGGGCCCTGCGCTGTGCTGTCCGTCTCACTGCCAGTTCTTGCCTAGTTTATCTGCATGCGAATGTGTATTCGCAGTTGGCCAACCACCCTGCGTGCCCTACTGTTCTGCTCTTTCCTCCCTGTGTCTGGGGTCTGCAAGCTCCACACCACCTACACTCCCCGGCGCTCCTGGGTCTGCCAGCCACTGCCTTTTCCTGCCGCGTTTCCTCTCCACCGACTGCCGACTCTGCCTCTCTTAGCCGTCTGGTTGAATGGCTGTTGGACTTCCGTAGTTCAGTTTTCTGTGTTCTGGTTGTGTTATTGTTTGTAAATATTTGTTGTCCTTAATCTTGGTTGTGCGAGGAGGCACAGTGTTTCCACCTATGCCTCCATCTTGGCCGGAAGTCTCACTGAAGTTTTAAAGAGAGAAAACCCAGGGAGTCATAGTGTTATTTTGCGCTTTCTCTTTCTTTGAATCCTACTTTTGCTTTTGTTGCCTTCACTTTTGGTTTCAAATGCAAAAATTATAGCCAAGGCCAATATCAAGGATCTTACAACCTACGTTTTCTTTTAGGAGTTTTATGGTTTCAAATCTTACATTCAAGTCTTTAATCCATTTTGAGTTGATTCTTGTGTATATAATTACTTTTTAAAAAATTTATAATGACTGAAGTTTACTGAATGTTTTCTGGGTGTACCTTTAATTCTTAAACTTTATGAGGTAGTTTTATCACTCTTTATGAGGCAGGGATTACCATTCAGTTCAAAGGAGTGAAGTCATTTGTACAAAATCAAATAACTGGTAACTAGAAGAACCAAAATTTCAACTCTAGTGCTTTTTCAATGTAAGACATTAATTTGTAAATTACGATGGAAGAAATTTACTGATGTCCTACTACATGTCTTAGATGCTTTCCCATGCCATACTCTATTGGTCACAGTAAGGACTAGACATTATTAGCCCATTTTACAAATGAGCAAATTGGGCTCCAAGATTTTAAGGGACTCTACTCTCAGAAAGGAAAGCACATGAAGCCTCAATTGCCATACAACCCAAGGCTCCTGGGGCCACAGAAGAAATAACTGATTTTATATCAGTCAGACTGAGAAAAAGTGTTCCAGACCGTGCATCTGTATGAGAGGGTCCAAGTTCTAGAGCTCGGCTGATAGCATCAAGCACAGACAAACAGTTCTACACTGTGTGCATCCACATGAGTTTTTCTGATTTCATAGCTTATGAATGGGAATAACCAACCCGGCAGCAAGTCAGATAGCCAGGTGCAGCTGCTACTTGATTGAGGTGGATCATACAACTCTCCAGGTTGTGGTTGGAAAAGAAAATTAATTGCTTTTCCCTCTTTCTTAAACTCTGGGACCTAAAGTTTTTCCTCAGGTGCCAGAGCTATTTCCTCACAAAATCAGTGCATTTCATTCTAGTATCATAACTTCACCTTTTTTCTAATCAACTCCTCCAGGATTTTTCCCTACAGTTCCAAACATCTTGTAATTAGCCTTGTGATTCTTCTTTAACCTATGTATTATTTAGAAATGTGTTATTTAGTTTACAAACATTTAAAGGTTTTTCCAAATACCATTTATTTTTCTATTTAAATTTCCTTGTGTTCAGAATACACTCGACATTATCTCAGCCATTTTAAACAGAGTAGGCAGAATAATGCTTCCCTCCAAAGAAGTCCATGTCCTAATTCTCAAGACTGTGAATATGTTATCTTTTATGGTCCTGAAGAATTAAGGTCCAGGTGGAATTAAGTTTGTTTACCAGTTGACTTTGAGATGGGGAGATTATCCTAGATCACCCAGGTGGGCCTGACATGGTCACAAGGGTCCTTTTAAGTGGAAGAGGGAGGCAAAAGGGAGAGAACCAATGAAATGATGGTATGAGGAAGAACTCAGCCAGACATTGCTGCCACTGTGGGCAGCCTCTAGAAATTGGAAAAAGGAAGGAAAACAAATTCTCTCCTAGAATCTCCAGAGGAAACATAGCCACAAGAATACCTTTGTTTTAACCCAGTGAGACCCACTTTGAACTTCAGACCTCCAGAACTGTAAGGCAATACAGTTATCCTATTTTAAGCCATGATGTGTTTGGTAATTTGTTAAAGCAGCCAAAACTAAGACATTACATTTATTATAACTTTTATTACATTACATTCATTACATTATATTTATTATTATTACATTATATTTATTACATTACATTACATTATTACATTTATTATCATTTAGACCAGTTTGGTTAAGTGATATTCAAATCTTAAGATCCTTAATGACCTCCTGTCTATTTATTGTTCTATCAGTTATTAGTAAAGTGGTGTTGAAATTTCCAAATATAACTGTAAAGGTGGTCATTCCTTCACTCAGATCTACCAGATTTTTTTCCTATATTTTAAAGCTATTATTAGCTACATGCACATTTAGGATTTACAGGTCTTCATGATGAACTGACCAATTTACCACAAATAATGTCCCTCTTTATCCCTAATAACAGTCCTTGTTCTGAAGTCTATTTGGTCTGATATTTATATACAACTCTAGCTTTCTTCTGATTAATATTTGCATGACGTATCTTTTGCCATTCTTTTATATTTAAAAAATTTTTGTCTTTATGTTTAAAGCAGGTTTCTCATAGAGAGCACATAATTGTGTTGTGCTTATTTACCAAGTCTAGCAATTCATTCGAAAGAGAGTATGTTACTCCTGGTCAATGGAGGTGTAGGTAAACTTGGCTCACCTCCTCACACGACCACATCAAAATTACAACTAAACTACAGAACAGCCAGCACTCAAAACTGGCAGAAATAGAGCTGAATGAAGTCCAACAACTACAGAACCAAAGAAACCACATCCATCCAGACAGGTAGGAGACATGGAGATATGGAAACGTGGAATGGGCTAGTCCCACACCCACCTGTACTGGATAAAAATTTGGGAGGGATATCTCGAGAACAAGGGATCTCAGCCCCACACCAGGCCCCCCAGCCCAGGGTTCCAGTGCCAGGAAGATAAGTCCCCACTTCTGGCTGTAAAAACTAACAAACAGGGTTTGAATAGGTAAAAGAAACTATTGGATTCCCAAGCAGTTTCTCTTAATGGGCCCACACACAGCCTTCCTCAGACTCACTCCCTCTGAGCTCTAGCACTAGGGTAGCAGCTTGAAAGGCACCAGTGGCATACAGGGAGGAAGTGAAGTGTCCAGCATCAGGGTAAGAACGGGGCAACAGCTTTCCCCCAGAAAAAAAGGCAGGCAGAGGCCATCATTCCTTTTCTGAGCCCCGCCCCCGAGCCGGCAGGCAGGGGCCATATGTGGGACTCCACCAACCTGGCTGAAGTGGTCTGTTCCACCCTGGTGAATCTCTGAGGCTCCATCCCACCAACCTACAGGCCCAGCCAAGCTGTTAAAAGTGGCTTTTCCATATTAATGGCTAGCCTTAGCTCAGGTATCACACCTTCCTAAATCCTCCCAAAACAAACAACATCCAACCTCAGCAAGACTCTAGACCCCATACCTCTGGTAAAGCAGCCCCAGTCCCAGCAAGACCAGCAGCCAGCTTTGGATTATGGTCTGGCTTTACCTGGGAACCTCCAAGCCCAGACAGAACAAGTTCCAGTCATCTGTAGACTGCTTTGTAACTTAGGCAGGTTAGCCTCGGTGGAACAGAGGTAGGGAATGACCCTAGCCCGCACCACTCAAAAAACCCCAGAGCCTGCGCACCCAGTGGGCAGCTACAGACCACATCAGAGCACCAATACCCTTCCCCTGCACAGCTGATCCTCTATGGAGGGCGGAGGTTGATGGACAGTGATCACAGTCAGTCCCTGCAGCTGACTGGCCTGAGTAAATCCCTCCCATTGACCTCCCACTTCAATTAAGTCTCAACTACAGAAGGGTATACTCAGTCCACAGGAAGGATGCACCTCAAGTAGCTTGGTTGATAGTGGAGGTTGTGCCACTAGTCCCTACAGGACATCTACTGTAAAAGGCCACACTACCAATACAGGGAGATGTAGCAACTCTACCTAACACATAGAAACAAACACAGGGAGGCTGCCAAAAATGAGAAGATGAAGGAAATACGTCCCAACTGAGAGAACAGAACAAAACTCCAGAAAATGAACTAAACCAAATGGAGACAAGCACTCTACTACATGTAGAGTTCAAAACATGCTGATAAGAATGCTCAAGGAACTTAGAACTCCAGACCAAAAAAAAAAAAAGAAAAAAAAAAGGACCAGTCAGAAATGCAATACTAACTGAAATGAAGAATTTACAGGGTATCAGTAGCAGAGTAGATAAAACCAAAAATTAAAGAATCAAAGCAGCCTTTTGGAATATAAAGAAACAAACAACACCCCATGAAAGGGCAAAAAGAGAACAGAATTCAAAGAACTTGAGGCTAGTGTAAGGAACCTCAGGGACAACTTCAAAAGTACCAATATTCACATTATAGAGGTGCCAAAAGAGGAGAGAGAGCAAGAAATTGAAAACCTATTGAAAAAATTACCAAACTTTCCTAACCTGGTGAAGGAAATAACCATGCAAGTACCATAAGTAAAAATAGTAAACAAAAATCTAGGGTACATACATAATATCCATTTATGGGATTAACCATTATTTCATACTAACAAAGAACAAACATTATTTAAAAATTCACTGGGTTAATAAAGCAGAATTTGACCATTAACATTCATCCGTTACCCAAATTTGCAATATTCCTACATTCCTCCATTCACTCAGAACTGAGGAACTTATAAAATCCTTGTCATTTTGCCAAAACCCTACCAGACCCAAATTATTGTAGGTGTATTGCTGGAAACAGAAATCTGCATGTTTAAACTACCAGGTTTTTTTTTGGGGGGGGGTCTAATCATTAACTATCCTTCCACAGCCTACATAGGATATTGTTAACTGTAAAATTATATTCTAAGAACATATTGGTTGTGTCAAGTATAACTATAAAGTTTATTTAATATTTGTTCAGAATGAAAAGAATATAGGTAATGCTGTATTGAGCTAAAGCTTAAATATAGGGTCCAGCACAAGTAACACTCCTTTTTTATTACAAAATCTTTTAGTAGAATATCATAAGCATGTAATTCTGTAACATTAACAATATCACACTCAAGCATACCATGTGACATTTTAGGTGAAATGTTCAAATTAAAACCATAAATTATTATACCCATATTATTACTCTACCAACCACACTGAAGCAAGCCTTACTTCTGCCGGACCCTATATATTAACATACATTTTTTAGGTAATTGCATCTTACTATGTTTATATAAAGTTAACCTCAGTATCAATTTTTTTAAATAGTAAAACTCTTTTAGATAAATGAGGCTATTGTGAATAACTTCCTGAAAAAAACCCTGGTAGTTTTAAATATTTACACCTAAGCTAAAAACACACAAGCACTCTTATATACAAGACTGAATAGCAGATGGGATCATTTCCTAGGATGTGGTAGCAAAGAAAAAAAAGAACAGACTGTACTATTTCTGTTTGGACAGTAATAAGATGAACAGCAAAGAACTTCTAAGAGATACCTGTGAATAAACAATTCAAAAATTTTCTTAAATCACTTCATGGTGCCAACATTTATAAACATATAAAGTGCATATATATATAAATGTCTGTGTGGTCCTTTATATTAAATATTTACATAAATATAGTGACTTGTATCACTAGGCAAACACTGTTATTAAAGTTTGTCAATAAAGTTCCTATATTGGCTTCCCCTTAACCTGCTCTCAACTTTGGTTCTCTGCTGTGGTCACTGTTTCTACCTGGAATACCCAGGCTGCTGCTCCCCTGTCCTCACGTTCTTAAAACCGGGTGTAACACCCACTCTACTCTTTTTACTTTGTACAATCCTTGAGAAAGTATGGTAGGTTTTTCTGGGGTATTCTCTCTCCCTCTCTCTTTGCTTGTTTCATTTTCAGAATTTCTTTTAAGCCTTTAGAGACAGACAAAGCCATCTGTCCTAGTTCAGGTGCCTTAGAAAAATGAGTCCCAGGCAGCAAGAGGGGAGAAAGGATTAAGAGAGGAAAGACAATTAGAAGGGGGCCAGCCATGGATTCACAACCAGTTGCTCGGGGAAGCCACAGCCATTGCACAGGAGCCTATAAGGAAGAGGGCTAGGGCCCATCCCTACCTCTGGTAGCTCCAGATGGGCTGGGTTAACTCACCTCTCAACCTTGGCAGAGTCCCTGGCCTCCACTCCCATCCCCCACCCACAGGGCTGCCGGCCAGGCAGCACCAGAGGAGATGGTGCTGTGGCATTTGTGTAACTCTTTATTATTTTTACCACTTCTCCATTTGAATCTCACAGCTGATTAAAATAAGATGAGGACGGAACGTCATAGTCAACAAATGGAACCGTTTCAGCAACCCCTCAGTTTCACACTGCTACTTGAGGGTTTCACTGCCCCTTTCCAGGCCCCCGCCCCAACCCCTGCCCATTTAAGATGCAAGTTCCTTGAAGAAAAAGCAAATCTTTTGCGGGGCAGGGGGCTTCTCAGACACTTTAAATGCTGACAAATGGCAGCATATTTACAAACAGGACCATCCTTAAACATCCTTATTTAAATTCATTAATTTTTTAGAATTTCCATGATCCTAACAGTTATGCTTTTATAGACGCAGAGTCCTAAAGTACTATGTAATTTCAGATGAATTACTTGTGTTGCTCTAGTTAAAGTTGAAATTTCTAGGCTTTTTTCACAGACCAAAATCAGGAATCAAGTCTGGGCAGAGTCTCCAGCATAAATGCTATCAATTATCCCAAAGACCTAAAACTAATGCTCATTTCCACACTCTTCAAAAGAATTTCAACAAGCCCTATGCTGGCCCCAAACCAAGTCTGGGGGCTCTAGTGGGGAAACAGATGTAAATCAACAGCACGATGTCTAAGTGTAAAGAAAGAGGACTACGGAGTACTGATGCCCACAGAAGGGACACCTAACCCCCGGGAGAGGTGTTACCACGAGTGTCCTTCTCTTAGCAAACAGACGGCATTCCAGAACCTGGTGAAATAACTTAAAAATATGAATGTGACTCCTTGTTACAAGGTAGCATTATTTTATACGCATTAATTTTAATGCAGGACAAGCACTGAGATCCAATTATTTGTGACATCAAACAAAAACACTGTACCATAAAGCTTAAAAAATTGGGCTTCTGCCTTGGAATTGTATTAACAATGGGGAGAAAGTATAACAATAAAACAGAAACCGATGGCTGGACAATAATTTGAAATTATAAGGCAAACAGTACAAGAAAAATATTAAATATAAAAATCGTAAGAACATAGTGCAGGTTATCAAAAATACAGCTGAAAGGTCTAGAAAAATATTTCAAAAAGTAGCTTATTTTGTGCTATTACTGCTACTAATAAAATTATAATGTTTAAGACAAGGAAAGCCAATTAGCTGGGGCTGAGCAAGGCAGGCAAGTGTGGGGTTACGGAGCAGGCAGAGGAGGCAGTGAAGGTCTGTCTCCACACGGCCTTGTTCAGAGCAGGGTGTGTGTGAAGCCCGGCCCACTTGAGGTCTTAAAGCCTGGGTGGGGTGAGGACAGCAATCACGAGGGAGAAGGGATAGAAGCATCCAAAGAGCGTTGATATGATTTAAATGTTTCTTCTTCTATTTCAACCCAACAGAATTAGGATGAAAATACCTACTTAGAATGAGGGCTGCAACAGTAGTTTAGGATTATTGCATCACCATTCTAACTGGCTTTCCTGATTCCAGTCTTACTTCCTTCTAATCCTCCCTCTACAGCTAAAGTGAACTATTTATTGCTTTAACAGAGAAATATTTGTGGGGGAAAAAAATGAGTAAAAAAGTGAAAGATAATAGCCTTTTATATTCCCATCATGAGGAATTAAGCAGTATGAACATCTTGTCATGATTTCTTTCTTTTTTTATTTCCTTGAACTAAAATCATTGTATTGCTTTTGCAAAAATAAATACGATGCCAGCAACTGTACAGAATCAGAATAAATGCAGTAAAGTACTGTATCAGCAAGGTTTCAATCCAGGAAATAGAACAGTTTTGGTATTTTAAACAGAAAGAGTTTTAATTCGGGGAACTAGGCCCTTCAAAATCCTAGAAAGGTAGGGAGGGTAAAAACCAAAGGTCGGCGTGGACCGTGTTACCGTGCCATCCGGGGTCCGGAGGCCGCTGCCACCACAGCTGCCTCACACCCGCAAGCACTTTCAGGAAGGGGGCACGGGTATTTTTTTAGTTCTTTTAGGTTTGAGAGTGTCTGCCTGTTGCCTTTTTTGTATGAATAATTCAGCCGAATATAATCTCCAGTCTCATTTTCCTTTCCTCCAAATTTTGTTCTATTGTTTTATTACTTTGCTTTTGCTACCTGGATACCTAAATAATTATTTCTTTATCCTCGAAGTAAAGTAATGGTTTAGTTTTCACCACAGCTAAACAGAAAATTTTCTATTTAACACTGTAATTTTGATTTCTTTATCCTCACCTGCTGGTGGTTCTTTTGCTTTATGCCTTCTGGCATATACATTCCATACAATAATTCGTGTTTCTCATAGTAAATGTAATAGTATAGAGAAGGCATTTAACTTTTCAGTTCTAGATTTACTATGCACCTTATGAGAGGCTGAGTTTCCTACCATACAGGTGGATGGGCGCTGGAATGAAATGAGTGTCTGTCCTCTGGGACAAAAGGCTGGAATATGTGACCTTTAAGTTCCCTTCCAGCTTGGGTATTTCTTGATTAGTATTTTGTGACTTCCAGTAATAGTCCAGAATTAGGCTGTATTTTGGTGGAATTATTTGGTAATTATGTTTGATGTAATAAAAATGAATGATTTGGGTTCTTCATAATCTTTTGAAAACTAATGAATGTCTGAATCTACTCATCTTTCAGAAACCTTCCACTAAGAGGTTTAGATTCTGGGAAGGCTACCAAAACGGACTATTGTAAAGGTCAGGTCTGCAGTATTAAGTTATAACAAAATCCTCTGTGACTGCTTTTTTTTCCTGCCCTGCATTTTTTTGAAATCTGAAAGCTCCAGATTTCTGAGCATTTTTCATAAAGTCTACCCATTTTAGTTATTATTTAAATTTTCCTTAGAAAATTTTATTTACAAGTAATTTATCTGAATTTTACATATTGTGGCTTCACGTAAGATTTTATTTGGAAAAATAAAAGGGCTTTCTTGAATTTAACAGCTTAGAGCCATGCATCTACCTTAGATCCCTTTCTTTACAGGTGAGGAAAGTAAGAATCAGAGAAGTAGGTAAGAATTTGGCACAGCCTGTAAATCAGAGGGTTTATGTCCTAACTTTCATGCTTCTACCGTGGAAAACAGAGACCCAGATCATTCTTTATTTAAAATTTACCGTTTATATATACATAGTTTAAAATACTACCGATAACTTTTTTAAAAAATCAGGACCATAGTATTTGCCAAGTGGATTTTCTAGTTTTATCATTCTTTTTCTACAAGGTGGGACAAAAGTAGGTTTACAGTTGTCGTACGGAAAAATAATCCAAGAATAAACTGTGTTTTGCATACTGACCACTGTAAGCCTGCTTTTGCCCGACCCTGTATTTTTTAGCTGCCATTCTTCTAAGGAAATGCCTTCTCTCTCTCCCTTTATTTTTAGGTTTATTTTTGTGTATATCAGTGTGGACTTATGACTTCCTATTTTACTCACTGGTTTATATGCCATTACTGTTACTTATTTCAATAACTGAGTTACCTTAGTTCACCCAGTAGGCACCCTTTCAGGCTGGTTTGTCTGTTCTCTGATGTGTCCCCATCGTCCTTAAGCACTTCTTTACTTTCTGGCGTAATGAGCTATCCCAGGTTCATCTGTTCTTTCCTTTCTCTCTCCTTGAAACAAGCCCTTTCTCCAAAGAACCCTAGTTCCTTTAAATGGAGAAAAGTATTTAGAAACCAAGATCTGAGCATTATGTGTGCTCACTTCACTGAAATGGCACTGTTCTCAGCCTCTCTCAGTGGCTAGAACTACATACACATTTATACTTTATTTGTTTCTGTATTTATTCAAATTAAAAACCATGACTTCATATGGGCACCCTTGATTCAATCCAATACTACAAGGTATGTTTAACTTTTCTCTCTTCTCAGTGAGAAACCTCATTTCTATTATCCTCAATATGTATACACATGTGTATATGTATACACACACATATATTATAACAAATACAAGCAATTTAAAAGCACCAGGAAAAATATCTGCACTGAACTGCCAAAAGAGAGTGAATAAATATTGTGGAGAAAGAGAAAATAGTACATAATTGTATATTTTACAATGAAGAAAAACTTCAAGGACTTTTGTTTTAAAAGGATAAAAGTCTCACCTACAAACCACCAAATCAAAAAACTACATGTACATACATTTCAAAACACAGAAAACATCTAATAACCTATATCTTCTTTCTCAATGCTACAGAAACTTGAGCTATACCAAACTATTTATTTATTTATTTATTTATTTATTTATTTATTATTTATTTATTTATTATTTTTTAATCCTTACCCAAGGACATTTTTTCATTGCTGTAAAGGACAGAGGGAAGGAGGCAGGGGGAGACAGACAGACATAGTTGTAAGAGAGAAACATCGATTGAGTGCCTTCTCATACCCACCCCAACTGGGGTTTTAAACCCGCCACCTGGGTATATGCCCAGACCAGGAATCAAACCTGTTACCTTTTGGTCTACAGGACAACGCTCCAACCAACTTAGCCACATGAGCTAGGGCTATACCAAATTATTTTAAGTAGCAGACTCTTGGAAGAATTGCACTGTCACATCTGAATTGCACGTTTTTTAAACCTGTATTCTATTGCTTATGTATTCTTGGAAAAGAGGCATAAACTACTTATGATGAAATAATCAAACTCTCAACATTAAATGTTAAAATTCTATGGTCACAGGAAATAGAAGCAAAGTTAAAATAGAGTCAACTGTAGAGAAAAGATGGTTAACCTAAATGTAAAAATAGCAGTAACAGTTCTAGAAAATGGGTAGTAAAAAAGGTTATAATGTTTTCTTACAAAACACTTTACTGATACAAATATGACGGAGGTTGAATTTTCTCTTCTCTCTTTAGTTGGTCATTGTCCAAAAGGCACGTGCAGAAAGCTCCCATGACAGGCCACAGAAAAGAAATTATAAGGTCCATCAAGGAACATGTATAAAGGACACATGAACAAAGCCAAAGGGAGTAGGTTCAAGGGTGGGAGGTGGGGATGGGTGGGGCTAGGGGACAAGATGGGGTGAAAATGGAGACAACTGTACTTGAACAACAATAAAAAAAATAAAGAAAACAAATTATGTTAGCACATATTATACATTTAAATATACCACACATTAAATTCTTTTTCACATGTAATAATTATCTTAGTGTGTTCAGGCTCCTATAACAAAATACTGTAGACTGGATGGCTTATAAACAACAGAAAATTTATTTCTCACAGTTCCGGAGGCTGGGAAGTCTGAGAACAAGGTGCCAGCAGCTTCAGTGTCTGGTGAGGGCCTGCTTCCTGGTTCATAGATGGCTATCTTTTCACAGTGTCCTCTCATGGTGGAAGGGACAAGGGACATCTCTGGTGTCCCTCTTATAAGGGTACTAATCCCATTCTTAACAGCTTACCCTCACAACCTAATCGCCTCCCAAAGGCCTCACCTCCTAGTACCATCATCATGGGGGTTAGATTTCAACATAAGAGTTTTGGAAGGAACACAAACACTCAGACTATAGCAACAACTCTTTATTCTGTAGGACAATAAAGAATTGAGCTACTTCCTCTCCAACACAGCAGTCTGTTACACAGGCTATAAACAACATGCATATCAATTTTTACCCATCAAGTAATTTTTTTAACTTATTTTAAGTTAGTGTCTGGGAGACTAGACAC
>PVKM010044970.1:0-12090 GCA_004027735.1 Carollia perspicillata | reverse complement strand
TGGTAGGCACTGTTCCAGGCACTGAAGACAGAGCAAGGAAGAAAACAAACTAAAATCCAGGCCCATGTAGGGCTCATATTGTAGTGATGGAGAGAGACAAACCTCAAGGTCAGTAGGTTAAATATACAGCAAGTTAGACAATCGTAAGTGCTAAGGAGGAAAAATAAATTAGAAACGGGATAGTATGCAGGCATGTGAGCTGGAAGGGCCTCTGAAAGTATACACAGAGTAGCAGGGAAGGCCTCACTGAAAAGGTGGTATTTGAATCAAGACGTGAAGAAAGCAAGAGACTGAGTTAGTGGCTATCTGGAGAAAGAGCATTCCAGCAGGGAGAGCAGACCATGCAGCAGACAGGGTGTCAGCCATAGTAATGGAACGGCACTGAACAAATGAGGAAGTTGTAAGAGATGAGGTTAGAGAGAGAGAGAAGAAGAAGTAATCACGTACTTCCTCAGAGCTCAGGATGTTGGCTTATCCTCTGGGTGAGTGGGGGAGCCATTGGAGGCTTTTGAACACAGTGCCCCGAACGACAAGCCATCGCCTTTGAGATTACTTGCAATGCGTATGTAAGACAACTCAATAAGAACTGTGAAATATCAGTAACAAAAAGACTGCAACCAAATAGAGAATGGAGCGAAGTGAGAATAGGATTGCTCTGTGTACTGTGCTAAAGGTGGACAGATTGAGGCAGGGGTGGAGGGGTATGGGGTGGAGGGGGAAAAGCAGAAGCCAGGGTGTGGCTGGAAGCTACTGCCATTAAGTCGGTGAGGGATGATGGTGGCATGGCCCAGAGTCATAGCAGTGGAATTATTAAGTAGTCAGGGTTTACAGGGTTTGCTGACTGTTTGGATATGTGGCATAAAAGAATTTAAGGAATCAAGGATGACTCCACTGATTTTGGCCTGATCACAGAAACTTCCCTTTAATAACGATGTGCTTGACTTCCTGCTTCCAGACCCCACCTATCCTCGCAGCTGAGACCAATAAATGACTATAAACAGCTTTCTTGGTCCAAAGAGCAAGAGGGATTCTAGAAAAAGGCTGTACAGAGAGACCTGTGTGCATAGCCTGCTGGCTCTGCATCTGTCAGCTTCTCATGCTGATGCATCTTTGACCATGAATCCAGGCTTCACATCTTGTCCTTTTGTTTGTTTCCTTTGCCTGTGAGTGCCTACTTTTGTCGCCTGGGATAGGAGTGCCACTCTGTGACTCCAGTGCTTAAATGGGATGAGTTTCCATTTCTGCGCCGTACTACCTGCTACCTGCTTCCAAAGTCCTTGGTGCCAACCACCTGCCTGCCTGATTGACCATCTATTTCCTACTGCCAAATCCGCTGACACAGACCTGCCAGGCTGCCAGGACATCTGCCCGTTGCCTACAGTTGAAGCTCTTGGATGCTGACAACTTGCCGTCCTGGCCTGGACCTTTGCCCATTACCCGCTGACACCATCCTCTAAAGCGCTGTGCCTTTCCCCATGTGTTCGGTTCCTTCCCGTTCTTAAGATAATTCATTCATTTAAGGGTTCATTCATTCATATCTCCATGAACGCATTTGAGTTAACATTTACCGAGTGCTAACTTTGAGTTATCTTTCTGTTGGAGACTGTAGATGACAGGTGAATAATACAGGGGTGGACGAAAGCAGGTTTGCAGTGTGAGTATGTGAAACAGAGTTTACTCCTGTATTATTATTTATGTATTCATGTGCTATGTATTTGTATCACAACTGTAAACCTACTTGTGCCCAGCTCTACTATCTAAGCTCTATTCTCTATGTCCTAGAGGATCTCTTAGGGTTAAGAAGGAAGTGGGCTAATTAGGGAAACGGACGTGTAAGCAGTATTTACAGTGAATTGTGACAATTTCCCTCAATCTATAATCATCTTTTAAAAACAGAGACATTCCACTGCCATACAAAGGGCATGGTGCAATGCTTTATAGCCCAGAATTGGGCCTAAGCAGATTGAGGCTGGAGTGGGACTCTCCCACTCACTAGCTGAGTGCCACCGGCAAGTTCATTTGCCTCCATAACCTTTGTTTCTTCATCTGTGAAATAGGGGTAAAACTCCATGTCTTTTAGGGTTGAGAGGACTATATAAGATGCTCATTTAAAGTACTTCATTGCTGGTTCTGACACACACTAAAGCACAGTAAGTTTTGGCACGTCTTCATTTCCTTCTCTTCCTGCTCCTTCCTCTCAGCAGTCTGAGTGGTATCATAGAAACCCAGAGACCTGCTCGTGTGCAGGACAGCATCCTGGCTCTCAGAAGTCTCCGTCAGGAATCTGGGGCCCTCAGAGCACTCTGTACTAAGCTGAGTCATACCCGTGTTTAGTACTTGCCTATTTCCTCAACCATCTCCCTTATAAACCTTTTTGCTTTTGTGCACAGTGACTTCGCATGCTCATACTTGCACTCTTAGCATCTGACACAGTACCATGTATGAAAAAGTACCAATGAATGTTTGTTGAATAGTAAAAAATAAAATTAAAAAAGGTGAAGCTTCCCATTGGTGGCAGCAATTAAATTAATTTTGGAAGAAGGAATTCATCATATGAATGAGGAGTAAGCCTCGTTCAAGCATTAAGGCCAATGTGAGCAGAGAACCATGACGTGAGGCCTTTACTATATTCAGAGAGCTCAGGTCATGGCCGGAGTCATCTATCTACCTGCCTGTGCCTGCAGGAGCTTTTGAATTTCTAAATGTGGGCAGGAGCCAGATCAGAAAGACCTGGTATGTATAATAACCAAAGAGTTTGAACCTCTTCGAGGATGCAGCGCACAGAAGGACATGAAATTGGGTAACCGAGACTTTTCATGTTCTAGTATTTATCTCCTTTTTTCAGATATCCTCCCCTAACAATTTATGCCTCAGAAACACTAAAATGCTTGTATACCATCCCTACTGGTGTGCAAGCTGTTTGCACACCATTGTGACGTGAGAGGGGTGGGCGCCCTCACACATCATGGCGTTTTACTTTCTTGTTTTGTTTCTTTGCCTATGTTGTTCCCACTGCCTGGATGTCCCAGCCCCTCTCGTCACCAACACCCCTGCTGGGCTGGATTCTAATGTCACCAGCTCCAGAAAGTCTTCTTGAGTCATTCAGGTCCACAGTCAATGAGTGCTGGCCATGTGTCAAGCACCCTGGTGTTTACTTTCTGCCTGTAATTTGCTTTCATCCTTAGAGCCCTATAAAATAGTCACTATTAGTATCCTTTCTTAAATTGAGCAAACAGATCGACTTTTAATGATGTATGCTACATTCTGAAGACTGGCAAACCTCAGTTTGCATAACTAATCCAGGGTTCAAGAGTGGCTAAGGTTCGGCAATTGCTTATAGGGGCTTCGACGCCCACCATTTTTGAACTTGAACATTACATTTAGCTGCTTAGACAGGGTCAAGGGACCCTTTTCTATGTTCATAAGTGTTTTTCCAGCAGTATCAGTTTGGCAGAATGTTAAGCTGACACAGCTTTTTTTCAGTTAAAGTCTTACCATCTTCTATATCAAATCCCCCTTTTCCCACTCTTTGATGATATCTTGGATGGATTTCATAATTATCTGGTCATGTTCCATTATTAAACTCACTCCAGCCAAGTCCAAAATTCTAATTTATTTTTTCCCCAAACTCTTTTTCTTCCCATCACAGGACAGGCTGTTGGCACGAAGGACCTGGAGCGGAGACTGGGCACGGGCTGCTCTGTGACCAGCCCCCCTCCCGCCGGAGCCCGGAGCCCGAACCACTAGGTCAGAGGGAGTCAGGGAGGAGAGAGTAGAGAAAAGGGCAAACAGTCTTTCATTATTAGCTGGCCTGGCCAGTGTTCTCTCCTTGTTGGCGGCATGTACTTTGGAGACAGACACAAATGGTCTGTCGTTTTCTTCTATATGGCACATATCCAGACACTGGCTGGCTGTGAGCACATGCGTGGCTTCTTAAGAGGACTGGGCAGAGACTCGCACTGGAGAGTTCCCTCATGTTGACAGGCCAGCAGCTGCCCCAGCACTTACTTACACAGCCCCTCTGACACCCGTGCCTGCCACCGTTGCCTGCCCACAGACTCGCGTGGTTGGAGTGTCCTCACCGGATGGGCAGCTCTCTAGACTGGGAAGCCAACAGGTTGGCTCAAACTTAGGTAAGTTTCATGATGTTCACACGGTCACGAGAAATTCACCCAACTTTGCTATCTGAAAGGGTCGAGAGACCAGAAAAGCATTCGTCACCTGCACTCTCTGTGCTATCATCCCTCTGCCATGGGGCTGAGGAGCAAATCCACTACCTAAGCGGACATCCGCTCAGCGTGTAGAAGGTGATGCTTTGATGTAGCCTGCAGGCCTTGTCTATTGCTTTTGTCTTTAAAAATATTTCATATGTAAAATGTATAATTCATAATAAACTATACATAGTTTATACACGAATACACATAGTTTAGTGAACAGTAATAAGGATAACATGTATTTCTCATTTTGAGACATTTTAAAACATTTTCCAGTACATCAGAACTCTCCAAGTATACTCTGTGATTCTGGGTTCTGTGTTAATTCATTCTTATACATTAAACATAATTTTAATACATGTGTATTATATGTGTTTTCTATTGCTGAAATAATAAATTACCACAAACCTGTGACTTACAGACTACATACATGATATCTTACAATTCTAAAGGCATAGAGTTTGAGATGGGTCTCACTAGGCTATAAAACCCAGGTGGGCAGGCTGCATTCCTTTCTGGAGGCTCCAGGGGAGAATCTACCTTCTTGTTTTTTTCTAGTTTCCAGAGGGCACCCACATTCCTTGTCTCACAGTCATCTTCCATTTTTAAAGCCAGAGATACTGCATCGTTTAGTTCTTTTGTGATTTTTTCTTTATTCTTCATTCTTTGCTGATATCTGTTAATTTCTGCTGAGCTTCTATACTTCTCATTTCTGCTGTTTGTATCGAAGCCTTAATTACTTTTCTAATATTGAAATACTGCCTTGAAGGTTTCATTCACTCTGTGGCCTCTTTTGTTCTGGTGAATTCTCATTGTCTTAATGTGATCGAACCTCATTTAGCATTTTATTGCAATAATTTTGTATGGTGAAAGACCTTTGTGTGTGTGTGTGTCCCATGTTTGAACAAGGAACAAAACAAGAGGAAATTTCTTGGGATATTAGGAGAAATGCAGGCCAGGGAAGCTTTTATGGGATCAGATTTTTAAAATGTCTTTCTCTGTTTCCACCAGTAAAGATTCGAAACATGTCCTCTCTCTGTTAGCCACATTTTTGTTTCTCAAAGCTATCTCTGACTTGGAGAGATTTTTCTGCCTCTTGTCCCTCCCTGAGGTCCGCAAGCATTGCCTTCTAACGTCGATCATACTTCCAGGGGTTGCCTTTTTATGAGCTCCTCAAAAATTCTCTTTCATTCATACAGTTCCTTTCTTGCTGAACCTAGGTGTGTCCCGTAGGACTGTCCTTCTAGAGGAGGGAACTATTTTCTGGATATTTGTGAGATTTTATGGAAGACTAGAACCATCATACGCACATCTGGGTCATTTTTGGCATTTATGGAGAACTCTGAGCCTGTGGAGACCTTTTTTTTCTTTAATTTCACTCATTGTTCTCGATTTTTCTTCCCAAACTTCCTTTCAGGTAAGTCCTTTCCTTCGGGGTGCATATTTACTGGGGACTTTTAAACTATTTAGGTGTCTTTCACTTCTTGTTCCCTTGTCACACCGCCGTTAATCTTGGGCACATCATCAGCACATACGTATATCCTGGGTCTGTTATCTATGTTGTCTTTAGCTTTACTGGTTTTTCTGTTTGGTTTTGAGGAGACATTTGGGAAATTTCAAACCACTACACTGCTGGCATAATCATGTTGCAGAAATTCTGTTGTCCATTTCAGGAGAACCACTGTGGCTGCTGTGTTGAAATAGGAAAATGAGTAAGAAGGGAGAGTAATTTTTTGGCTATTGCAGTAGCTCAAGTGACAAGCGACGATGGCCTGGAAGATGACCGCCAAAGTGGGATTCTGGGTGTCTTCTGAAGGCAGAGCGAGAGGATTCACTGATGTTGGATGCTAAAGAAAAAGAGGAGGGACATGTCCAGCGATAGAGTTGTCACTACCTGGAATGTAGACACTTTAGCTTAAACCAGGTCGAGAGTGTTATATTGGTCACATGACAGCAGTAACCCTGGAACTCTCAAGTTCTTGAATGTAAGATGGTAGCGAGCAGCCCTTCCCTTGCAGACTTGCCAGCATGCACATCTTGCCTCTCCTTTCCTTTCCAGCAGGAGAATCATGGAGAATGGTTCTGGCTGCTTCAGATCTCCTCCCCTTCCTCCTTGTCTTTCTTGTCAGTTCCTCTCTTCCTTCACCTCGGCTTCTTCCTCCTTCTCCACGCCACTCCCTTTTTTTCCCAGAATCCCAATGGAATTCACCACATCTGCCCACTTCCCATTGCCCAGACTTTTACTTAGCTTCTCCCACAATGCAAAGAAGCCAGAAAATTCACTTGCTTCCCATTTGAGTTTCTTTTTCAGTGAATTCTTGTTTGAACACATTACTACTTTTCAATTTCTTAGGTGTAGAAATTCTCTAAGTACTCTGATAAATAATGTATTGCGTGTGATATATGTTTCAAATATTACTGCTTATTTTTCTTAACCTTGTTTATACTTACTTTTGTCATATGGGATATGCTGTTTTGTAGTGTATTTTTCTTTGTGGTTTGAGCTGCTTACATCTTGTTTAAGAAAAATTTTCTCATCTTGGTGCCATGAAGGTATTCTCCTATATTTTCTCCAAAGACTTTCAAGCCATTTAGGTTTTTTTATACTTCCTTATTTAAATTAATTTGGGGTAATATTTTATTTTATTTTTTCCATCAGACCTATTTCGTGATGCCATCTCTGTATTATACCAAGTTTTCATTTATGTGCAGGTTCATTTTGTTTGTTTGTTTCCATCATTCCTAAAGTTATTTCTGTTGATATATTTGTACATTCCTTTGAAATTAAGTGTTTAGTTACTATAGTTTCAAAATAAGTCTCGACTGCTCATTTTGTTGCTTATACTTTAACTTTTTGGTTATTTTCATATATTTACCTTTTATATGCATTTTAAAATAAGCTTGTCAATAGCCCAAATCCTATTGCTATGTTGATTTGAATTACATTGATTTATAGATTAATGTGGTGAGAAACTAAATTTATACCATACTGGACCCTCTCTTCTTAGACATTTGTGTATCTTTCCTTTTGTACTTTTATGTTTCTTAAATTATTATTTTAGATAACAGAGAGAATTTTAGCCTAATTAATGCCACTGCACATAAGAAAAAGCCCATAGTGGTCCCATCACTTTCTCTGTTTAAAATTTTATTTCTATTTTATTTTTAAAATGTTTCATTGTATTTTTCCCATTACCATTTAAACCCCTTATATCCCCCACCTTAGCGGTCACCACACTGCTGTCCATGTCCGTGAGCCCTTTTTTCCTTTCTGCTCAGTCCCTCCACCTGCTAACCTCCTCCCCTCAGCTGTCACCCTGCTCTCTATCATTCCAGTCTCTCTATTTCGCTTCTTAGTTCAGCTTGTTCATTAGATTCCACATATGAGTGAAATTATATGGTATTTGTCTTTCTTTGACTGGCATATTTCACTCAGCATAATGTTCTCCAGGTCCATCCATACTGTTGCGAATGGTAACATGTTCTTCTTTTTTTATGACTGAGTAGTCTTCCGTGTATAAATGTACCACAGTTGTTTTATCCACTCATCTACTGATGGACTCTTGGCCTGCTTCCAAATCTTGACAACTGTAAATAATGCTGCAGTGAACATAGGGGTGCTTATTATTTATGTTTTTAAATATATTTTTCTATTCATTACTTATTTGGTTATTCCTAGGGTATTTGTACATTTATTTTTGTTAAGATTAGATATTTTTACTTTATGTTTTCTTTTTAAATTTAAACATTTACAGGAACATCATTTCATTGTGTATTTTATGCATGTATCCAATTACTTGCTAGACTTTAAAGAATTCAAATATTTTATCTAAACAATCTACATTTTGGTCAAATATGTAGTTTTTGTTAATAATCTTTATTATTAAGTTAGCCTATGTAAATAAACAGCTTAGAAAAGTGCCTGATATAGTAATGGATTAATAAATGTTAAATAGAAGTATAATTGTTTTCATTACCATTATTTTTTTAGTGCATGAGCATATTATCTGTAAATAATGACACACTTTTCTGTTTTATTTTATATTCACATCTAATTTATTTCCTGTTTTATTGTGTTAGTTTGGAATACCATAAGTGGTAGTAGGAATGTATCTATATTCTAACACAAGGTTTTGGGGGTTTTTTTCCTGTCATGGTTGGTAAATTCTTTTATCAAGTTAAGGAAATTAACTTCCATTATGCATTGGCTAAGCACTTTGAAACAGTCATGAATACAGGTTAATTTTTACAGAATGTGTCTTTTGCATCTATTAAAAGAATGCTTTTTTCTGCTTTGGTATATTAGTACACAAATACTACTTCCAGTCCCTGCAGTACAGGAAGATAATCTGAAGGGGGCTGGAATTGGTGTTGGGTGAGCCAATGTCCACTCTCTGCTTGGTAAATCCCTTTGGCTTTTCAGTGTTCATCTGCCCATCTTCCAATATTTAAAGTTCCAAATGACTGCACTGTAACTTCAAAGTGCTACTGTCTCAATGCATTTATTTCTATTCAAGCCAAAACAAATCTTCTCTCTGAAAGAGATCGCACAACATCTCATTCCTTCCTGCGTTAATTTCTGCTTTATGTTTATTCTCTTTTCATTCATAACTCAGCAACAACCTGGCATCCTGTAGTCTTTGCACTAATATATCATCACCTATAAAAATCTTGTATACAATCCTGTATAAAAGCTCTAGTAAAAGTGAGAGTGAAAATGAAAAAGGAATCATATATAAATAAGAACATAACAGAACAATGACAAATATGGGCCACCACCGTAGCCCTTGTTTATAAAGCTGTTCACAAAGTTGTGTTTGATATTCATAATAATTTCTTTCCTAACTATTCATTTCATATTTTCTTTGCTTTTAGCCAATACTTTCACTAAACAGTTTCTTCAGCTGACAGGTGACCTGAAATTTATTCCTAAGAGGTTTGAACACTTGACGAACCCACTTGAACTTGTGGAATTATTTCCTTTTCCTGTAGGAGCACAGGTGGGTGTAGCAGGGGGCGCCAGCAGTAACCACTGGCTCTTCCTCATTTCCTCCCATACATCAGCATTCCTACCAACTCTAGATACGAGAATGACCACAGTGCTTGGTGTTTTCTCCTTGTAGAGGAGTTCCTACTCCCATTGTCCCTTGGGACCATCCTAAAGGAACAGGTAGAGCCGTAAATGTCCAATACTGTGTGGTACCAGGATGTCATGAAGAAACCTCTGCCAACCAGTTGGTCAGAGGGAACTCTGGATGAGGCACAAGTGTTTGCCCAGGGTGAAGTGATGGGCAGCAGGAATACCCACCCTGGGTGTGTGAACCGCCCTCTGCCCATGCCACTGTGTATCCAGACCTGCTGAAGCCTAATCACGTCTATACCTCTCCGGGTGGCAATGGAAGTGGGGTGGGCGTGCCTCTTTCTAGTTGGTGGGTCAGTTGACAGCCACTTGATAACGTGCTGCGCATGTTACTTGATTACTTTGTGTTCCATAGTCATGTGTTAAGTTTCATCAGAACTTAACAGTGAGCCCAAAACTGTGTCTCAAAAAAAAAAAAAAAAAAAGGAACAGTTACTTGTTAAAGAAGGAATGGTTTTGTCACTCCCCGCTCCTCCCCCAGCTGTGATTTTATACTTCATTCCTGTGATAGAGTTATTACAACAACCTGTTCAGTCACACACAGTTTGAGCACTGGTGGATCCATTGGCTGTCACAGGCTAAAGATGGCTGCATAGTCTTCATCACACTTATTGAAAAGCACTCTAAGCCCCTACCCTTGAGTCTGGGTGATTTATTAATTTCTTTGATCTATAAGGTGTGGCAGAAGGGATGCACAGACCCCTTTGAGCTTCATGTCTTCCAAGACTGGAAGACTCTACATTTCTATCTGGAACCCTGAACAGCCATGTAAGAAATTCAGTCACTCCAAAGCTGCCATCCTCTGGGGAAGCTCAACCTACATGACGCACCCTGTGAAGAGGCCGCGTGGAGAGGTTATCTCGCCAGCCTTCAGTAGTTCCAGGCCTCCAGCCACTTCAGTTGTCTCAGCAGAGGCCCAGAAATTGCAGAAGAAAAATGAATTATCTTCCCAGAGTCCTGCCCAGATTTTACGAAGTAAACGATCGTTGTATTGTAAGTAGTTATGACTTAGGGCGGTTTG
Source organism: Carollia perspicillata (assembly GCA_004027735.1). Taxonomy (NCBI): domain Eukaryota; kingdom Metazoa; phylum Chordata; class Mammalia; order Chiroptera; family Phyllostomidae; genus Carollia; species Carollia perspicillata. Next base: position 1,715 of record PVKM010044970.1, on the reverse strand, counting down.
TTACACCATGATAGGTTAATGACAATGGCTCAGAAAGACCAGTCAGCATAGCTCCTTACCCTGAAGCCTGGTCCAGCTGAGTCCCGTTCTAGGGCTTTCCCTTCCACCAGCCCCACTCAAACTGTCAGCCTCATGGGCCCCTTGGAAAACGTGTCAAGGCAGGGCATCTAAATGCAATCTATGCTGCTTCCAAAATCCAAGGAGGACAACAGTTGTTGTGACGCTCTCTTCATAGTCGCATGTACAGGGTAAAGCAACAAGTGTTTCACTTGGGACCTGAAGGAAACATTGCCAACATTGCATACCTAAAAACTTGTGGTAGCAGTTCCCTGCACGTTCCTGGACTCCATTATTTGGCCTCTGGCGTGCGTATGTCTTCCCAAAGCATTGACGGTGGATGCTACATCTGCCTTGCTGGGTCCCGTCAGCACGATGTCATAAATATAGTGAGCCATGGTGATTTTCATAGGCATTATGTTGTTGTTTAATGTTTATTCAACTTTCAGAGATCTCGGTACAATTCCCCTTTCTAACCTAAAGCCAGCGGGAAGGCTGAGACAGCACAACATTTAACTCAGTTTTGAATGGTTATTTGCATTTTATTTTTTTAGTGTTCTCTGAGTTTTGGGATCTCTGACTCTCTGACTTTGCTAGAGAATAAAATTAATTAAGTTTTGTTAAACGCTATAGCTCTGTTTTAACTATGCATTGAAAAATTAGAGAGGTATCTATGTTCAACTGAGATTCAAGAATATGAAAGAAGTTTCTTCGAGACAGCCAGTGAAGAATTGATGCGGCCATCTTAGTTGAAAACTGACCACGGAGACAAACATTAGCTATTCCTTTTGAGTCACAGCAAGGTTGTGGATTCTTAGTGAAAATCGGCTTTTATGCCTTCATGTGAAAAAAAAGAGTTTTTGTACACATTTTAAATTTATATGTTAAAGGGTAGGTGCTTCTTTCCTGGAAGTTGAGGAAGACAGATGAAAATAAGTATTTGAATATTAGGTCTAGGGATATTTATATGAAATACCAACTAGTAAAAATTAAATAGGATATAGTAAAATATATAGTTTAGCACATTTATTCCCATATGTGTTGTTATATCTAAAAAAACTCCAAAACATATTTAGGTACATTTATGATCATGATATCTATGCTATTTTATTAAGAGAAGAAGTATTTTATAGAAGTATTTGTGTATGATTGAAGCTTAGAAGCACCATTATTTTCATTTTCTTTTATTTATGGCAAATGAGACCACCAGGTGATATACTGTAATTGATCAAAAAAAAATCCATACACTCCTCTTTGCTAGAGAACAGATTAGGTGTTTCACAGTGAGCAGACCTCTCAGGGCCGCCACTTTCTCTCAGACATACTTTTGAAGTGGTGTAGGAACATGCACCCACATATTTCTTAGGATTTCGCAGATATCCACTGCACTTTGCTGGGAGCACTTAGAGGTCCTCTTTTGTGCAACCAAGAGGCAGTCGATTGGCAAAGAGCTCTTTCTGGAGAGCTCCCTGGTTTTGCTCCATAGGGCTTGTAGTCATGCTTAAAAGACAGAATTGAGATGGAGCTTCCTAAGTGGTACCACGTTGTCTTGGGTGCTGGGCGTCAATCTGGCGTCGCAGTTCCCTTGGACACAGTTAGATGCTGCTTGGACACAGAAGCACTCTCCTCCGTACTTCACACACTCAGACTTCAGAAGA
>PVKM010044969.1:0-12086 GCA_004027735.1 Carollia perspicillata | reverse complement strand
ACATACATGCACACAAACATATGTATGACAAACACTCATGCATATACACAGTAACACATTTGCAAGCACACAACACATATACACAATCCCAAGTACCAAGTCATAAGAGCTGAGATAGAGTAATGATATGGGGTTATAGGTGAGGAGGGTTTTATTGCTCAGCCTTGAGCTTGCTCAAGGAAGGCTTCCTGGGGGAAGTGAGCTGAATCTTAAAGGGCAGGGAGACTCAGAAGGCAGAAAAGCTAGTCTCTTAATAAGGAACTCTGTAAAAACCAACAGAGAGTATTCACTTCCCTGCAGGCTCCAGGGAGCCCCTTGCTTGGCTGTGAGAGCCTGCCACCAGCCCTTAGCAGCTCTCCACACTAATCCCTCCTTCCTCTCTGACCCTTGTTCCCTTCCCCATAGTGTCTTTAACTCCTCAGTGAAATTGCATTTCTAACCTTGGCTGCCTCCAGCCCCTCCATCACTGCCAGGAGAGACCATCAATTCCCTGACCCAACCTCAGCCCCTCAGCGGGGAGTCAGATGGAGCCCTCAATTATTTTCCTAACAATCAGAGGGGTTTGGTGGAGAGGTAGAGGGGGGAGGAAAGAGCACTGTGGCCCCCAAGGACTTCACATTTAATCAGCATTCTTTCATACCTTCTGACCACCTCACGTATCTTGTGTCTCATATGTAAACAGCATCGAAAATAATGAAAGACCAGGCCATGGAAGGCCTCATGATAGAGTCCACTGGGAAGAGAATCAAAAGATGTTCACAGCTGGCTGCCCTGAAGGCTCTAGTGGAAGATGCCAGGAGGCTGGGGTCAGCAAAAATGGATCCTTGTCATGGCTGTTTCATTATCTTCCTGGGTGACCTCAGGTAAATTACTTCACCTTTCTGGGCCACGTGTGACTGATCTGTGAAATTTGGAGAAAGCCCCATCCCTAGGATATCTCATCATACAATAATAACATCTGGTGATATCACTGGCCTTTAATTGCTAGGAGCAAAGTGGGAAATTTGAAAGGAAATACTTCTGCATTATCTCCCTGTCCCCTATCACCCATGTTCACCAGAGGTCTTAGCGGCTATGACTGATAGCTGATGGGACCAGCTGAGGTCATTACAATACATCAGCATTCTCCAAATGAGCTAGATGCATTCATGCCCCTGCACCCTTAGCCATTCTCATTGCCTGGAATGCCCTTCCCATCCTCTCCCCACCCTTCCTACAAGCAGACTTTCCACTAAGGTCCTGCTCAGTGGCATCCCCTCTGGAAAACGTCCTTGACTCCCCTGTCTGTCATTTCTCCTGATTCCCAATAAACTCTACCTGCTCCTCTGTTCCATCTCCAATGTTGTTTATTTTCATGTCCCTGACCTATAACAAAAATTCAGTAGCACAGAGTATGTCCCACATGGTGCAGTAACTAGCAACTGACCATCAGGTAAGTTTGATCTAGTTAGTTGTTCCTGCCAATGACACATTATAGCTAATTACTTTGGAGTGAACCTGGGCATTTCTGTAGCCAGGACCTGGCCATTATGCGAGAGGGATGTGCCTTCAAATGTCTATGCTTATGTGCATCTGGGAAGAAGAAAGGGTGAAACCTGTGCAACTGACAAAGGTGGTCTAGGGAGATGGTCATAGACACCTTCATTTGGGTTCATTTAATTGCCGGGAATAAAGGCCTGCTCAAGCACCTCTTAAAGAAGGTTTATTGAATAATACCAGGCTTTCACAGAGATTCAGAAGCAGGATTTGCTCCCTAGTGTGGTCTCATGGAAAAGTGGGACCAAAGGGTAATGGTATGTAATATGGTGCTACAGGGAGCAGCCTCTTTCTGTAAGGTATTCTGGCTTCTCCCCACACAGTGGCACTGCCCTCCTCTCCCCTTTGTACTGCCTCCCACCACACATCCTCACCTCTAATCTTATTAAGTCTTAGGTACTAAAATGATGCAACTGAAACATATATATCCCCTTGAATTTTTACTTAATGTCAAGAAATATCTAAGACATGACTTACCTTCTTTGGCATTAGGTACAGATTTAAGCTCAACCTAGCTTGGTGGGTAAAGAGGCTGCTACTGTGGTGTGTAGGCAAGAGCATTGGACTGGAGCCCAAATACCTGGTTCTACATTGACTGAGCAGGATGCAGGCCTCTTTGCCCTGCCCTAGGACAGGGATGACGGTGGTGTTCTGCTAGCCCCATTGGAAAGGGATGGTATTTGAGTCATTCCATTTAGCCTAAAAAATATTCAAGCCAAACAATCCATTAAGTCTAAGCTCTCCTTCTCCAGACTCTGGGGGCCTCAGTTCCCTCATCTATAAAATGGAGTGGTCTCTTTCTGCTAACTGGCTCTGTGGCCTTGTGGGAATTGGGGCTGCCTGCGGATCTCAGGTGCTCTTCTCCCATTACTGTCTGTAGAAAGCAGTAATCTCAGCCCCACGTTTGCACTATCTTGGCTGACCCCTGAATCTCTGGATGTGAGAACTCTAGCTTACTACCTAGATGTGCCATTCTGGTGACAAACAGCTAGATGTTTGGGAACAGCTGTGTGAGAGCTTGCCAGAACTGGGGCCATCATCACCACACTTCAAACCAGAGATTTATGCTCATTGACAAGATGTATTAAATTGTCACCCTATGAATAGTTCGCTGGCAGCCAGGGTCAGCCTAAGGCTTTCTGAGGAACATTTGGGAGTAATTTTGCAAATGTTTTGCTTCTTTCTCTTTCCTTAGTACTTGGTAAAACTACAGGGTGAGCAGCCCAAGAACAATCCCTCCCACTTTGGCTATGAAGGTAAAGCAGGACACCGCTGTCCCTAGTCTCTTCCTGGCAGAATTTATAGTCTACAACTTGCAAATTACTGGAGGGAATATGAAAAGCTGGGTAATGATGTGAGAGAGAACATTCCCCGGCGTTGACGTGGGTTTCCCTGAACCAGAGAACCAGAGATTGGGTAATTGAAGCCCACACTCTGACTGGCTATAGCAAAGGTAATCTCTATGATGGCATTTGAAGTAGGCCCGATGCCTGGGAACATTATGATGCTGGGGAAGCCAGACTTTGATGAAAGACAGAATCAGGAAGCCCTGGGCTTGGACTCACACATGGCCCTTGGGTCTTAGGGAGCTCAGAATTAAGGCAGGGTTTGCCCCCATTGGGAGCCCTTTCCCACACAATTGGGTCCTAGCTGGGTGGGTAGAAGTAGGGAGAAAGCTAGTCTGAAATCTCTATGAGCTTTGTCTTTTTATCACTATATCCTTAGCTCCAAGCATGGGCCTGGATGCTTCAGAGAGCCTTAAAGTTTTGTTCAGTGAATGAATGAATGAATGAATGATGAGTGAATAAATGAGTGGTTCTAGAATAAGTAAGGTGACGGTTCCATTCTATTTCACCCATGTTCCTCTCATAGCTTGTGCCTTGGTTTGACCAAAAGAGAGAATACTGCCTCACTACCAGAATGGGGAGGTGATGCACACCTATGCTGTATAAGAAGCAGCAGAAAGAACTAGGAGTATCTAGCTGTGAGCATAAAATACCCCTGTCTTCAGGTTTTGGGGTGCGGGTTGTAGGGAGCAGGCTGTTCTCCCTGGCACTAGAGGGTGAAAATCAGGACCAATGGGTACAACTGGAGGCAGCTATCAGGTCTGTCTAATACTGGTTGCTCACATTTATTGAGCACTTACTACATGCAGGGCTTACTGTTGCTGTTGCTATTGCAGATGGTGGACATGAAGACATAGTGTGGTGGTTAATTTTGTGTCAACTTGACTAAGTCATATAGGATGCCCAGCTATTTGGTTAAACTTACTTCTGGGTGTGTCTGTGAGGGTGTTTCTGGAAGACACTAGTATTTGAATCAGTAGACTGAGTAAAGCAAATTGCTCTCTCTCATGTGAATGGGCTCCATCCAACCCATTGAGGGCCTGAATAAAACAAAAAAATGGAGGAAGGAAGAAGTCTTTCTTTTTCCCTGACTGGTTATGGTGGAACATTCATCTTCTTCTTCCCTCAGATTGGGGACTTGCACCATCATCTCTCAGGCTCTTAGGCCTTTGGACTTAGACTAGAACTATACCACTGGCTTTCCTGGGTCTTTGGCTGGGGGATAGCAGATCATGGGACTTCTCAACCTCATAATCACATGAGCCAATTCCCTATAATAAATCTCTTTGTGTACACATATCTACACTATTGCTTCTGATTTTCTGGAGAACCCTGATCAATACACTTAGAGAATTTATTAGTTTCCTAGAGCTGCTATAAGAAATTACCATAAGCTGGGTGACTGAAAACAAAAAGTTATCCTATCACAGTTTTGGAAGCCAGAAGTCCAAAATCAAGGAGACAGGGCCACATTACCTCCAAAGGCTCTAGGGGAGAACTCTTCCTTATCTCTCCTAGCTTCAGGTGGCTGCCAGCAATCCTTGATGTTCCTTGGCTTATAGACACATCATTCCACCCTCATTGCCTGCTCTTTTGTGTCTTGGTTTGGATTTAGGTCCACCCCAATAATCCAGAGTGGTCCTTAATTTAATTACATCTGTGAAGACTTATTCCAAGTAAGATCACATTCACAAGTTCTGGGTGGACATACCTTTTGGGGGTGTTGTAGACTGAATGTTTGAAGTGTCTCCCCAAGATTCATATGTTGAATCCTAATCCCCATTGTGATGGTATTTAGAGATGGAGCTTTCGGAAGCTAATTAGGGTCAGGGGAGGGTGGGTCCTCGTGGGGGTCTTAGTGCCCTTATGAGAAGAGACACGAGAGTGCTTGCATGCTCTCTCTCCCTCTGTCTCTCTCTCTGCACGCAGAAAGAAGAGGTTGTGTGAACACTATGAGATGGCAGGCGCCTATAAGCCACAAGAGTCCTCAAAATAAAACTGACCTTGCTGGCACCTTGATCTCAGACTTCCTAGCCTCCTCACTATGAAGAATAAATGACTGTTGTTTATGGACCCAGTCTGTAGTATTTTGTTATGGCAGCCCAAGCTGACTGAGATGGGAGCCACCATCCAACCCACTACTGGGAGGACCAGCAGTTGTGGAAGACACTGGAAGCCTCAGCTTTTTGCCACTTCCCTATCAGAGCCTTTGAAAGGCTTTGTAACTATTTTCATGAGGGTCCTTCCCTAGGAAGTAGTGAATTCTTACTGCAGGAGTTCAACTGGCCCTACTGATCTTGGATAATGTGGTGGGATCCCTTTGAGCCCTAGGATTCTGTGACAGTGCTGGACTGCCCTCCTTGCCTTCTGTCCACTAGCGGTGAGCTCAGAACTGCCAGGTCAAGTCACCATGAGTGGAACTTAAGGCATCTGTTCAATATTTACGGGGGGGAAACACCTTCAACAAGAACCTGATTCATGACCTCTGGGGGGTACTTCCACCTGTAGAAAGGACTGGTCTGCACCTGGTTATCAGCTTTCCAGGATTAGAGGGTCAAGACAGAGGAAGCAGTTATAAATCACCCACTGGCTAACTCACACCCCAGAATGGGCTGGGAAGTCACAGAGACCTTTCAGATATCTCTGGCCCTTTTGCGAGACTGAGCCCTGGGTAAGCTTTCTTTCATGCTTGGGGAGGAAGGGGAAGGTCTTGCTGAATTTGAAATCAGCATTCTCCTCCCCACCCTCCCCAACCCAGTCTTTCCCCAGCCTCCCCTGGCATCTATAATTCCGTTTGTTGTGCTCGCAAACACCGTGTTGGAAGATTTCATGCTAATGAAAGGGTTTCTTGATTAGGTTATGCTGTTACTGTAAATGTTCCCTCATTATCTATGTTATGGTAGGAATTTGAAAAAGTATAAATTGAGCGTCTTGCATAATTTATAAAACCTGAATGTTTCCTAATTAGTTCGGTTAGGTTAATGATGGTGCAGCACCACTTCTTCCTGGTCCCTGCTAATGACCTTTCCCCTCTTCATTTTCAACACTTTCCGTTATTTACAACCCTGCCCCACCCCCACTCCCAAATCCAGCTACCAGCTTCCAGAGTGGCTCTGTGGAGCTCTGCATAGGGGGATGAAATGCCTTGGAAAATGTGAATAGCTCCTTTTTTCTCTTCATGTCCCTCACCCTCCTTTGAGACCAAGAGGCAGCCTGCATCAGGTCAGCCAGCTCAAAATTTGGCTCTGGCCCACCCCCTGAAGGATACTGGTGAGGTGCATTCCTTTGGCATTTGCAGCTGGAGAAATGAAAATGCTGGAGGAGGTGGGGGAGGGAAAAAGCCCTCTCAAAAGGATTCTAAAATAACATTTTGCATCCTCAAGTAATTCCCAGTTCTCCCTGGCAACCATTCATTTCTTCCGAACAGCAGAAATTTGCAATATGAAAGTGGATTGGCTTCTCCCTCCCTTGGGGCCCCTGTATCTCTTCATCCAGCGCCTTGGGTAAAAAGCAATGCATACGTTTACAATATAAATGTGATTTAATCGACCTCCCTGTCAGGGAGAAATGGCAAGCATATCAAACAAGACCAAGATGTTAGAAAGAAAAATCATAAATTATTTCAGTGACGAGTTTCTGAGCCGCCTCCCGGACTACTAGATGATGCTATATAAGGCTGTTCCTTGAAACAATAATTAAGATAATTCTGTATGACAAGGAGAAAAATGTCCAGCTTTGTATGAAATGTGCTTCATGTTAGCAAGCTGAATGCTTGGTATTGATTACACTCCCCCCTACCCCAGCCACTGTGATTCAAGGCTAAAATTAATTGAATGATACAACATTTCTTTTCTTGCATCCTTATTTACCACACATGCCTCCTAGAAGCCACGTGAAGTGTATTGGCCTCTAATTCTCTAAATTGATCTCTTCCTCTGGTGGTGTCTGGGAGAGTGCTCACATGTATATACATACCCTCTGCTGAGTGTCCATTGTTCTCTGAGTTGAGAGGCACAGTGTGTCTCCCCTCAAGAGCACATTGGGTGGACATTTCTGCACAGTAGTGTCCTAACTTTTCCCTTACAGGGCCACCATGGGGCTGTTCTCCAGAAATAGAGCCAATGTCATGGGGAAGATAGGGTCCCCATACAGATGGGACTGGGCACCCCCCTTCTGTCTATAGAACAGCACCTGGCCTCTGTCGAGCAGAACATCCTTCCTCCCCTCCCTCTCCCTCACCTGCAGAGTGCAATGTGGTAATGGAAGGAAGCATCCCTCTCCTCTCTTTCATCCTAGCTGCCGTATCCTTAGACTGTCACTCCCACCTCCTGTGAGAGGCACCAGGCTATTCCTGCAGAGAGAGATGGTTTATGGCCATGGCTTTCTGCTGGTTTTTCCGCAGCTCTATTTCATCCTGACTGCAGTGGCTGCTGCAGTGGCGGCTGGTAGAGTGAGGCCCAGCCTCAGGTTGTTAATCCACAGCGAGGTCCCTGGTGCCTGCAGCAAGGCTAATGCCTTCCCCTGTCTGGAGAAGCAGGGGAGCAAAGGCAGAGGAAGCTGCTGCAGGCAGGGTGCCCAGGGGCCTGACCTGCAGCCAGGTGGGCCCGGATTCCAGGGGACCCTGACTTGATAGGTGACTTTGAATAAGTCCCTTCTCTGAGTCCAGCTTCCTCAGAGGGTGGTGGTGGGGATTCAAGGCAGAAGCAAGTGACAGGGTTGGCATGTTGTGCATAATCAATAATTAAAAAAAAAAACAGAGGCACTTAGGCGATTGTGAGATGAATAAATGGCTCTCGATTTGACAATCTGTTTGTGACAGCACAGAGCTTTGCCCCCAGGGAGCCATTCTTTCCAGAATGATGACAAAGGAGAGCTCTTCTCTTCTGCCCTAAATGCCAAGGAGGGGCTGTGGTTCCACTGAGCCCCAAAGAACTGTCTGTCTTTGGGGACAGGCATCACAGGCACTGTGGACCTCCTGGTTTATTTGTTTCCAGGTGACATGGGAACCTCACTCAACTGTGGCTACAGTTCATAAGGCCTAGCGGTGCCTGAGGGGCCCAGTAGGAGAAAAGGTAGCACTGAACCCTGGAGGAGCTGCTGTGGGAGGAGAGTCACTCAGGTAGGCTCAGCGAGCAGGAGAGCCCAGAACCCACTCACAGGGAGATGTCAGGGAGAGAGCAGACTGGTGGGGGCTGGTCCCACAGAGCATCGTTACCTGCTAACACCTACCTTTAAATTAGCCCATCACTGGGACAGGGCAGGAATGAGAGTGAGGACAAGTTAGTCCAGTGCTATAACATCAGAGGATAAACTCCACCCACTTAAGGATCACATGCATCATGTCCATTCTCCCTGCTCCAAGCCCAGCGCCCAGCACATAGTGAGTGCTTAGTGAAGGAGGGGAGGAGAATCGGTGTGGAGGGGAGCATGTTTAAAGCATTGGTCTGGAGCACTTGCAGGCCATGGCACTTTGGGACCAGACTGTTGAAAGGCAATGCATGGAGGCCCTTTACAATCTGGGTTTCCCTCTCTGCTTTCTATCTCCAGGGGACTGGTGGAGCACCCAGACAGCTTGGGTCTCACTTTTGTTGGAATCCTAGCATCTGGCCGGAGGCCCAGCTCAGGCAGCGTCTCAACTGTCCTCCTCTGACCCCAGATGATCCATCAAATCCTCAGACATCGCTGACTCCCCTGCACGGCCTGGTACCCTGCAGGAGCTCGACAAGGGCTCGCTGAGTGGTTGGCTGCTTGACGAAGAATCAGCCGTTCTCTGTTGATGAAAGAGCAATTAAGACTTTAGGAGTCTGCAGTCTAGACGGGGAGCTGTCAAGCCTTACATAAGTGGGTCTGGGAGCTGGTAACAGGAGATTAGGGGGCTCCTAGGGAAGAGAAGCTGCTTTGGACATGGTAGGAGGGAGCCTGGGGGCTGGTCCAGGTGGCAAGGGCCAGGGCCTGTTTATTGCTTGAGGGAGAGAACATTAAAAAGCCCCCTTCTGCCTGCCTGCCTACTCTGGATATCTTACAGGCTTGTTTTTACACTGTTTTCTTTAAAGACTTTTCAATACAGTCAAAACAGCTCTCCTGTCAACTTATCCCTTAAAAACAGTTGAAAAGATGACAGTCGGGGAGAAAGTGCTCAGAAGGAACAGCTACTTTCCCTGCATGCATCTGAGAAAAGCCCTGGGCTGACTGACCTGGGTTTTAATCCTGCTGCCTCTCCAGTTTACTGTGTGACCTTGGCCACTGCACCTTTCTGAGCCCCCAGTTCCTCACCTGTAAAATAGGGGTAAGTCTCAATGGTGCATAAGAATGGATCATTACTATCTTCACACCAATGTGCCCAGCCCATGTCCTCACATAGCAGCCTGGGAAGTCTTCCTGGAGGAGGTGATGCAGAAGAGGGTTGCTGGATAAAAGGTGAAGCTGGGAGTTCAATCACTGCAGGTTGAGCTTCTGTGTGATTCTCACCAGCAGCAAGCCAGTTCCCTGTACTCTCTCATCACTGTTCGCTTCACTGTTCAGAGGGTACCTATCCCTGTACCTTTCCCTCTGCTCTGTATCTCTGCTTCTCAGCACAGCACCCCTACCACCTGCACCCTCCCCATGAAGCGTGCCTCATTAGAGGAAGGGCATGGCCTTAGCTCCCAGAATTTGGAAGACTTCTAATTGCTCTCTTTTGTCCATGGATGATTAGGGCGACTCCAGCTTGGAGACAATTAGTAAATTATTATTATTAGTTTCCATTTGCGTGATGCTGCCCTTTGAGGAGCCAGCTGGTTTAATCAGGGCTAGTTAATGGGAGCATAAGCAGCTCTCCTCACTCCCCATGTGCCTGGGAAACCAGAGTAAATAAATAGATGGTGCTCACGGGAGCTCAGCATTTTGTGTAGTAATGAGCCACTCTCTAGTGTGTGACACCTAGTGCTCCCAGCTTGCAGGATGGTCTCGTGGGAGCTGAAGAGCTGGGGAGAGGAGGACATGGCCAAGACAGCATGTTGATTCTCCTTACCCCACCACCCATGCTTCACCTTCTCCTTCCTTCACCCTCTCTCTTCAGATATAATCTAGCCCTGGCTGCTCAGTCTTTGACCTGGGTCAGAATCACTGGTGCACTTGTCATCCCAGATCGCTGGACAAACTTCAGTGTGTCTGATATGTGGTGGAGGGGCAGGGCCCGGAATCTGCATTTCTATCAGTTCCTAGGTGATATCGCTGCTGCTGGTACAAGAACCACTGCCTGAGAACTGACTGCCTTGCCTGCTGGTTCTCACCCCTGGCTGCACATCACCAGGAGAGCCTACAAAGTAATCAGTGTGCAGGCCCTCCTCCAAGCTTGGGCCCAATGATCTGAAGGGAGGGTATAAGGGGAAATGTCTAAAAGACTCCCCAGGTGAGTCTGATTTGTAGCTGAGGCAGGAACCCAGGCTAGGCCCTTTCCTGGGCCACAAGGGTACACTTTCTGGGCATCAGAGGAGCTCTTGTCCAGTTACTGGGAGGCTGAGCTTGGTGTGTCAGTAAGAGAGTAGGCAGGTTGGGGGTGTCCAGGTACCTGCTTCCCAGCCTGGGCTTTCAAGGAAGTCTATCTTCTTTCCTTCTTTCTTCCTTCCACACCTCCTTCACCTCCCTCCCTTTCTTCCTTCTGTGACTAGTTTAGTGAAGGGTCCCAGCTCAGTGGACACTGGAGTCTTTACTTTGTTTTCTTTTACTCTTGACCCTCTTACACTGCTGGCTCTCTCCCTTTGTCCCTTGCAATGTCATGGGCAGTCCCAAGGCTTCTTACGACTCTCAGTTGCTTGAACCTCTTCTGGTCTGGTCTGGTCTGGTCTCAAACATCTGTGTGCCAGCTGTGTCAGAGTCCCCCCGTTTGGTGGTTAAGGAAAGAAAGCCTGCTCACCCAAAACTCCACCTCTCTGCCCTTATGTCTTCTGGGAGGGAGGTTCTGAGACCTTCCTGCTTTTTCATCTTCTGTCAGTGATATGGTCTGATTTTGCCTCCTGTCCTGTCACGAGAGCTCCACACTTCCATCTCTCTAACAAGGCAGGTGTTGGCAGCCAATGATGGCTGCTGTGTCCTTTAATCTCTGTGGCCATGTGTGTGGAGCCCCATGGGCCTCTCCTGTCCTCACAACTTGGGAAAAGCATGATGGGGTCAGTGGTCAGCGGCTGAGCCCTGGTCCCTTTCCTCTTCACAAGCCCAAGTCTCTTTGGTAAGCCTCCTTCCTGGAGAAACTGCCAGACACTAAGGCACCACTACCTGTGTTCACCTCCACTTCAAATTCCAGGGCAGGTAGTTTTAACTCATCCAAAGGACTCCCCTCACCTCATCTTCACACTTCTGCATTCACTGACATTCAGCTAGAGATGCAGGTCTGGTCTCCCCTTCTCGTGGGCATCTATGTCTCCAGGCACAATTCTCCTGGAGGTCTTTCTTCTGCGTGACTTAGAGGAGAGCATCCTGTCACAGTGATTTTGCTCATCCACAAGCCAAAGTTCCCAGCCCTTCTCTGAGTGCTCCTAGATGGAGGGCAGGGAGAGAAGAAGGGGAAAGTGATTGGGGGAGTGCCTGTGGGCTACTGGCCAGCCCAGCTTGCTTGGTGTGTTGTCGGTGGTACTCCTTCCTTAGCTGGGATCCATGGGAAAGTCCCATTCAGCATCCTGTGATGTACCCACCTGTGGTCCTTTGCTCCCTATGTCTTCCCTCCCTTCCTACAGTGCATATTTAGTGAACCCGACTCTCTTCCAGGCCCTATTCTAGATATTGGGAGGTTGAGACATGTTTTAAAGGTGGATCATCAAGAATTGGGGCTGGACAGCTCCCCACTGGACTTAGAGGTGGCAAACCATCCTACTGTCACCAGCACCAGTTGATGCCCTGCAGGGGCTCCTGGGCTGACAGGTGATCAGAGCATGATATTAGGGTGATCAAACTGTAGTAGGTGTGGGGGACACATGATGAGGCCAACACACCAACTCTGGGGGCTCTTGGAAAGCTTCCTAACTTGGAAGGAGTGTCGCTTGAGGGAGATCTTGAAGGACGAATGAGAATTCACCACTTAGAAGGGAGAAGAACACTTCCTGTTGAGGGGATAAAACATGAAAAAGGGACTGATTGTTTGGGGATCTATGTGGATGTTTGGTGTGACTGGAGCATGGAGGAGGTGGCGAGAGGAGTGAGGGACAGGCAGGGACCAGGTCATGAGGGCCT
>PVKM010044968.1:0-12090 GCA_004027735.1 Carollia perspicillata | reverse complement strand
CTCTGCCTCCATCCTCACATGGCTCCTCTGTGGCAGCACTCGGTCAGGGGGCGCAGCCTGAGGACCCGTACAGCCAGCAGCAGCTGCAGGGCCTGACTTGCAGCTCTGCTCATCAAGGAGAATAAAATACTTAGGGATAAATTTATCCAAGGAGGTAAGAGATCCATATGCTAAAACTATAAAACATTTGTGAAGAAAATTGAAGACACAGATAAACAGAAAACCATTCCATGTCCATAGAACTAAAGAACTACTAGTGTTAAAATTTCTGTACTATCCAAATGGTATCTATGGCTTCAAGGCAATCCCTGTCAGAATTCCACTGGTATTTTTTACAGAGATACAAAAATAATCCAAAAGTTGTATGTAAATACTAAAGACTGCAAATAGCCAAAGCAACCTTAAGAAAGAGGAATAAAACTGGAGGAACCACACTTCCTGGTTTCAAACTATATTAAAATGCTATAGTAATGAAAACAGATTGGCACTACCATAAAAAATACATAGAAAGACCAACGGCACAGAATTGAGGACTCAGAAATAAACCCATGCATATATAGTGATATTTGACACGAAAGCCAAGAATACTCAGTGGGGAAAAGATAATCTTTTCGGTAAAAAGTTTGGAAAAACTGAATATTTACATGCAAATGATTAAAATTGAACCCCTGTCTTATACCAGTCACAAGAATTAACTAAAATGAATTAAAAACTTAAAATGTATGACCTGAGACTACAAAATTCCTAGGAAACATAGGGGAAATGCTCCTTTATATTGCTATTTGTAGTGATTTTTTTTGTAATGACACCAAGAACACAGGTAACAAAAGCAAAAATAAGCAAGTGTGACTACATCAAACTAAAATGCTTCTGCAAAGAACATAATGCAATAAAAGACAACCAACACAATGGAGACAAATATTTTCAAACCATATATCTGATGAAGGATTAATATATCACATATGTAAAAAACTCATACAATTCAATAGCAAAAAGAAAACACACTAGATAATCTGATTTAAAAATGCACAAAGAAACTGAATAGATATTTTTAAAATAAGATAAACAAAAGGCCAATATTTAGTGAAAAGATGTTTAAAACCACTAATCATCAGGAAAATACATATCAAAACCATAATAAGATATCACCTCACACCAGCTAGGTTATCAAATATCAAAAAGACTGGAGATGAGATAATAAGTCCTGATGAGTATGTGAAGAAAAGGGAACCTTTTTCTTAGTGAGAATGTAATTTGGTACAGCCAGTATAGAAAACAGTATAGAGGTTCCTCAAATAATTAAAAGTAGAACTACCATGTGATCCAGCAATCCACTTCTGGGTATATATCCAGAGGTAATGAAATCACTATCTTGAAGAGATATTTCCACCCCCATGGTCCTTGCAGTATTATTTACAACATCCAGCATATGGGAACCACCTAAGGGCTCCACAATGGATGAAGGGAGAGGGAAAATGTTTTGAATAGCATATGTACAGTGGAATATTATTCAGTCATGAAAAGAAAGAAATCCTTCAATTTTTCACAACATGGATAAAGCTTGAGGACATTATGCTAAGTGAAATAAGTTAGAGAAAGACAAAATATTAGCTTATATGTGAAATGTAATTTATTTTTTAAATTTTGATTGTATTTTTTCCATTACCATTTAGTCCCCTCATACATCCTTCCCCTTGCAATCACCATACTGTTGTCCATGTCCATGAGTTCTTTTTCCTTTGCTCAGTCCCTCTACCCCCTAATCCCCCCTCCCTTAGCTGTCCTCCTGCTCTTTATCTATGAGTCTGTCTCTATGTTCCTTATTAGTCCAGTTTGTTCATTAAAGTCAACATATGAGTGAAATCACATGGTATTTGTCTATCTCTGACTGGCTTATTTTGCTTAGCATAATGTTCTCCAGGTTCATACATACTGTTGCAAAGGGTAACATTTTCTTTTTTATGGCCTAGTAGTATTCCATTGTATAAATGACCCATGGTTGTTTTATCCACTTATTAACTGATGGACACTTAGGCTACTTCCATCTTGGTGATTGTAAATAACATTGCAATGAATATAAGGGTGCTTATGTTCTTTCAAATTAGAGTTTTGGGTTCTTTTGAACATATTCCCAGAATGGGGATAGCTATCATCTCACAACTGTCAGAATGGCGATCATCACTACATCAGTAAACACCAAGTGCTGGTGAGGACGTGGAGACAGGGGAACACTTTTGCACTCTTGATGGGAATGCAGACTGGTGCATCCACTGTAGAAAGCAATATGGAGGTACCTCAAACAATTAAAAATGGATCTACTTTTTGACCCAGTGAAATCTAATTTAAAAAACAAAATTAGCCTTCTAGAAACAGAGTACATTGGCAGTTGCCAGGGGATAGGGAATTAGAGAAAAGACAGTGACAGAGTCAAAAAGTACAAACTTCCAGTTGTAAGATGAATATTTTCTGGGGATCTAGTGCACAGCATGGTGAGTATAGTTAACAATACCGTATTGTACACTTGAAAGTTCCTAAGCATTAACTTGAAAGTTAAATGTTTTCAACCCCCTCAGAAAAGGTAACTGTGTGGGGTGAAGGAAGTATCAGCTAACCTTATTTTGGTAATTATTTCTTAATATATATCAAACCATTACATTGTACAACTTAAATTTATACAACATTATATGTTGTTTCTATATCAATAGAGCTAGAATCAAAAGAAAGCTAAAAAGAGCCAGATATCAAAGAGAGACACAGAAGGGTGGAGAAATAGATAGCTCTTTTTTTTTTCGGAGACTTCCACATAACTTCCCTACTTCCTGAAGCCGTGACCATCTAACTACACTTTTCCTGTGAAGCTCAGTACCCTAGACAACATACACGCCGAGACTATTGGAAGTTTCAGCACATCTGACAAATGGGACTTTCGATTTTGCCCAGGCCACTTGGTTAACAGTTGCTTCTATTTCTCTAAGAATTCATTTGCTGTGTGCTGACTATCTCTGAGTCATTTATCAAGAATTGGTTCTGGACAGCTGAAATCTCTTCTGTTACAGTTGCATTTGTCTTTGTTGTTTTCCACAAAGAAAAGTAAGGAATTCTAAGTAAAGCATTTGGAAAATTTCCCTTGAGATGAATTGAAATTTCAGACTGTGTATTTCCTACCCTTTTGTTAAGTAAGAGTGATTTTTTGTAATTGGTAAAATGTAGGCCCTTTGTTATCAAAATGAAGAATAGTACTGTGATATTAATAATTTAAATCATCACTGTTTAGTGAAATATTATCTCAATATCTATTGTCTTAATTTAGTGGCTGGTACTTGAAAGATATCACACCTTTTCCCCACTTGAAAATGACATATAAAAGCATATATGCTGGAATTTTTTTTATCATATTGTGATTCTTTGGTTAAAAATCATACTATCTGCATTCAAGCTTGTATGGTTTTAGCAAGAAATTATAGGATCCAACAAGATCTTTCATAGAGCATAAGGGAGAGGCATAAAACAATAGTGTCCATTTCACTAAAAATTAATGTAATCTTTAGAGTAATATTTTAGTATCACCTGTGCATCAAAAAATAGGGCATTCACACATAGATGAAGATTCTCAAAACAATTAACCTCAAGGTTAACAATATACTGATGCTAAAGAAATAGCAGAAATAGTTATGGACCGCTGCTTGGGGAAAAAAAGATTTATACTTCACAAGGAGTAAACTATTGACCCATTGTAACAGAAAGGGATTAATTGCCAACTACTAATTATGCTTCTCTGGATATTTTTCCAGGAAAGGATAAATGATCACTGACTGAAGTTCAGAAGAAAAAAATACCTTTAGTATTGGCAACTTGCACATTTAAAACATGTTTGAATTTAGAGGATATGTTAGGACTCGAAAGTTTGATGGCTCGCCTAAACTTTACTATGTCCATATCTTTAAAGTATCTCAGACTACCCCTTCCTTCACTGCTACCTGATGTCAAACATAGTAATACAGATGTTTCAATGTACTAATGCAATAATCCTATATATTAGTCACCAAAGTCTGAGGAAACACCTTTGTGGTCAATCAAATGTTAGCATTTCATTTTGACATCAGATTCTATAATTAAGGTTAAATATGGATGACAAGGGACTGCTGAGCTGGGCGATGTGGGTTTCTTTAGTGTCCTCTACCAGTACTCCCTGGCCTTGTTATCTCTGATCCAGCCATTTCGGGTACACTGACCCTGTAGCTAGGCTGTTTCCTTAGCATGTAGATTTCCAAACCAAGACATTTTGTTTCATTTTACAATAATTGTCTCTTTATTTTCTTCTCTAAACAACCACACTTCAAAGTAACCAAAGTTTATTCTTGTTACTACTGTAAATCCCAAGCCAAAGACAGTGTCTTTACACAGTTAGTCTCCAATAAATATTTTCTAAAGAATAAATATACTAGTAAAAAACGGAATAGCACCACAAAGGACTTTAACATTGTACAGATTCAGTTTTATTCACATATCTAATTATTATTATCATTATTTTTCTCCTCATCTGAGGATATACTTACTGATTTTAGACAGAGGGCAAGGAGCGGGGGAGAGAAACATCAGTGTCAGGGAGGAAAGTCAATTGGTTGCCTCTCTGATGCACCCTGTCCTGGATCAAACCCGCAACCTAGTTACATGCCCTGACTGTGAACTGAACCTGCTACTTTTTTGGTTTATGGAACAGAACTCCAACCCACTGAGCTACACCGGCCAGGGTGTTGCACATCTAGTTATTAAACGCTGTTACATAGATTTGCCTCAAGTCATATTTTACTTTTTTTCGGAAGTGCCTTTGAAAAAAAACTAAAGAGTTCTTGCATTGCCACTAAAAGAATACATGGAAACTGATAATGTAGAAGTGTGATGGGCATTCATGCTTTATCTCCTTACATAAATAATAAATTTGCCTTGGGTTGTTATCACCATATTGTCTCATGAAAATGCAAGAGATTTCCAGAGGAGAGCTGGTGACTCTTTTAAATAGTAACATAAGATTTTCTTTTATAGTACACAATGTTGGTATTTGGATGCAATATAATATTGGATTTTTTTATACCAGATGAAATAACTAAGATGACTTTCTAGTTTATACACTTTCTTGTAAAGTAAAACTCCTTGAAGAAGTCTATTCCTTTGCTCCAATTGCTCTCTAGTCATTCTTTCTTGAACTTGGTCCAATCTTGCAAAATTATTGTGACTATTGCCTGATCTTCTCCCTAATAACCTGCTTCTTTCTCAATCTTTCCCAGCTGAACTGATGACAACTCCATTTTTCTGGATGTGTAGGCCAGAGAACTTGAAACCACTTTTGAATGCTCTATTTTGTACACACTCCATGCCCAGTCCATCAGATCTCGTTGGCTCCAGCTTTAAATGTATCCAAAATCCATCATTTTTACATCGCTGCCCATGTTACTACTAGAGTCCAAGCTATTTTTATCTCTTGTTTGATTTTCAGCAGTAGCCTCCCAATTGTTTTGTTTTCTCACCTGAGGATATGTGTACATATTTGAGTGAGTGAGAGGGAGAGAGAGAAACATTGATGTGAGAGAGAAACATAGATTTTTTGCCTCCTGGGGATCAAATCCACAACCTAAGGATTGAACTGGGGATTGAACCTGTAACCTTGCCAGGGGTCAATTATTGTTCCCGATTCTACTATGACTCCTACTATTTTTAATTCAGCTGCCCGATTGAAATCTTTGTACCTATCTTATTTTTACCTTTCCTCTCTCTCCCTCTCCTCCTCCCCCATCACTTATTCCATTTCAACTGTACTGACCTCATCTCTGAATCTCTGCTCCAACGACACACCAGGGACCTCCTGCCTCAGGGCCCCTGCATTTTCTATTCTCACTTTTTACAGTGCTAATTGTAATATCCTAATTTTCTAATATCTGCATGGTTTATTTCCTTCACTAATTTTACTTCTCTATGTAAATGTGGTTTTTCCATGGGACCTGCTTTTCTACCTTATCTAAATTTAAATCTCCATTCCTACATCAATAACTTCTGTCCCTCTTCTCAACTATTTTTTCTCCTTAGCAATTATCATTATCTATATTCTTACATAGTTTTTAAATCAGTTTATTCCATATCTGTTTCCAAAAGTAGAATGCAAACCCCATAAGTGCAAGATTTTTATGTTTTTACCGTTATATTTCCATCACCTATAAGAATGCTTGTTTATTGAATTATTTACTGAAGGACTTGGCTAATACCTTCAAGTTATGGACTAGTTATCTACAGGGATGGTGATATATGTCTCTCTCAAGGAGTTATTTTTTGTTTATTTTTGTCCTAATTCCATGGAAAAATGATAGAGAAAGCTACTCTTTCTAAACCAACTGTTTATTAATTTAAAGAAAAGAATTGGCATTTATTGCCCAATCAGGGATCAGTCTATTATTAGTTACTTGCAATTTAAGGAGATATGGCAAATAAAAATAGAAATTCAGTATAAAGTCCTGTCATTACAAAACTGGGACTCAAATTTTCAGATTAATAAATTGCAATAGTCTGGGCTCAAATATATGATAATAATTATATTATCTTAGTTTTCAAAATGTAATTATGAATATTAAGACATTTAATATATAAAGCAGAGCCTTCCTTTGCTCTCCTATGTTTTCTTTTCTTTCCTGTTCAAGAAGCTAATAGGAAGCACTGGAACTAAAGAGACATAATTAGGCCCAACTAAAACTCTGGCATCAATTTAATATTAAGGTATAAATAAAAATTCTTTGATAATAGAAAAGGAAAACCATACCAGAAACTATGATCAATTTTGATTAATTTCAACCCTAGTTCATTTCTTCTGAGTCTCGTTGTTTTATAAATTCTAGCCTGAATCTCTTAAAGCACAATTTATGTGTTTTCTAGCATCAATCCCTTAAAACATAATTCATATGTCTATTTTACTTTCAGAGCCAATTAAAGTAATCCAGCCTCTATTGTCACTCTTGTGATTTCCTTAGCTATGTCTTATCAGTTGTCTTCTCGTAACTTGCTATCATCTGGCCTGTCCTGAACTGTAACATTTTAAAACAATAATAATTCTATTATCACACAAAAAATTCTCATGTTGGAACTTATCAAGGTGCTATTTGATAAAATATGATGCCTTTCATTTATGTTCTCTCTCTACCCTTATTAGATTCATTACCCTGAGTTTTATACCAACTTCAAGCAAAAAAATCAAATAACTATTCTCCAATAACTTCCAACTTAGTTTTTCTTTTACTCTTAATGATATTTACTGAATGGCATATGTTCCTCCTATGTATGAATCTGTAGCACAATAAATTTATCAGTAAACTAAATCAGACATTAATGGTAAAATTATTCTGACTCAGATTATAATAATTCCCACATACCTCTGTTTTGCTATCATAAAATTCATTTATTTAGATTATAAAAGTGGTTCTCATGGTGAATTATGTAATACTCTACTTGTTAGTCAAGAAAAAAACATGCTATTTATATCCCTTTTATTTGCTCTCTTTTACTGAATTTTTTCTTCTTTACATTGTTAGTGAATCTTATAAAATGCTTGCTGAAATCCATATTTGGCATGCATATTTTATAATTCTCATATTGTCCTTCAGCATCTTATGATTCGACCCTTGCTGTATATCTTCTAAGTGTTCCCTTTTATCCTGGATTTCCTAAGAATTTTGCCACAAATAAAACACTTTTAAAGGATATCCGCAACAGTCTCACAATCAGATTTTCCCGTGTTTTTGTTGCTGCTATTTGCTGTCCCCACTTCTGCTAGGAAGAGTGAATGCCTGGCGGAGAGACATGCTGTGTTGCTGCACTAATAGTGAGAATATGCCCTGAGCATCTCCTCCTCACTCTGTGTGCAGTTATTTTACTGAGTAAATTTTACCGAAGTCATGCTAGGGCTCCTCAAATGGTTTCAATATGAAATTTCTGTTTTCTCAGCCAGAACTGCAGCCTGGTCTCGCATCAACTTGACTTTAGCAAGATTAAAAACAATTTGAACCCTCCTGGATAGAATGAGGCCTTTCAAAAGGTGACAAAAGAGGCTCGATTCCTAGATCTCTATCTGTCAGGGCAGAGGAACAGTGCCTGATGCGGTGCTTTTGGCAGAAGACTATGGAAAACTTTCGGCAGTTAGTGTGACAATTAATACATTTGACAGGGTAAAAAAAGCCCATCGCATTTTTTCTTCCACATATCAAGGAGTATTTGTTTCTGGAGAGTTGAAATGGAAAACAAAATAATTACTTTAAAAAACTGTTGTTAAATGACTATTTTGATAATAGTTCAGACAATTTTGAAAAATGAGCTACCCAATATTGACATTAATATCCTTCATACATTTTGTAAATTAAATTTTATTTTTTTATTGTTTATGTTAGGAGAGTTGCTCCCGCTTTTTCTAACTTTCCCCACCTCCACCCAGCCGCGGCCTCTCCCCACCCTCAGTAAATCCCTATATCCTTGTCCGTGTCCATGGGTCAGGCATAAATGTTCTGTAGTTAACCCCTTCACCATTCTCTGTCTAGTAACCTGTCCTCTCCTGCAGCTTCAGTCTTTTCCTTGTATCTGTGTTTCTGATTCTATTTTGTTTATTACTTTATTGTATTCATTAAATTCCACATGTAAGAGAACATGTGATATTTGTCTTAAATTTTTAGTGATTCAGAATTAAATAAACACATCTTATTTATTCATCATGCCTTGAATTTTTATTTACATCATTTAACACACATTCTGTATCATAATAAATTCTTACATCTATGTTAAATAAACAAACAAAACTCAAGGGGTATTGAGGGTGTCCAGAGTTTGCAGGACAAAGTGCCAAAGAGGCAGTCCACAGAGGGTTACCTTTAAGTACTCAGTAGAGCAATAACTACTGCATATGTGTTAAAAAGAACCATTTGAAAATATGATTAAGATATTGCCTAGATTCTTTCATTTTCAAGAACAGTGCCTGTTTCAACCAGCCAAACTAGGAAAATTCATAATACGGAGCACTGTGTAGGGTACATAGGAATGCTTTGCTTCAGAGTGGGAGGTAATGAGTCCTAGACAGAACAGTCCTCTAATCAGCCAAATGAAAATAAAGGCAAGACCCAAAATTATCAGACTGTATCCAAGTAACTTAGCTAGATGCTGGAACAAAGCTAAAGAATAATAGAGATACAAAAACATCCAGAACTCAAAAGGGTAAAATTCACAATTTGGGGCATCTAATTAAAGATTACCAGACATGCAAAGAAGCAATAAAATACATCTTAGAAGGAGGAGAATAATCAATATTTTGATTGAGAATTGATATAGACATTAGGATTAGCCAAAAAATTACAAAATTATTATAACTGTATCATATATTCTAAAGTTAAGTAAATAAAAGGAAACCATAAAAAAGTCTAAGTTGAATTCCTATAAATGATAATTATCATATATGAAATGAAAAATACACTGAATGAAATTATTGGCAGATTAAACATTGCATAAGAAAAGATGAGTAAACTTAGAGGCATAGCAAGAGAAACTATGCAAAAACTCACATAAACAGAACAAAAATTAAAAGAAAATAAAAAGCAAAAATTTCAAAAGTGCATATGCAGTAGAAGACCCTAAAAGTAAAAAAAAAATATTCATGTAAAGGATAAAAATAAGAAAATAATTACTGATATTTTCCCAAATTTGATGAAAAGATCCAAAAAATACTTAAACCAAAGCATAAGAAAAATACCCAATACAAACTGTAATCTAACTTTTAAGAAATAATCATAAAAGCAGCCAGTGGGATAAAAAGAAAAAAAAAAAACAGACCATCATATATTAATAAAACAAATAGAAAATCACTATGCATAAAGATAACTTTTAACACACCACTGAGCAACAGCACATTAATCATTTCTTTTATCATAGGAATTATTATTTTTTCTTGTTGTTCAAGTACAATTGTCTTCATTTTCCTCCCACTCCCCCTGTTCCACCAATTCCCACCTCCCACCTGCAATCCCACCTCCACTTTGGCCTTGTCCATAGGTACTTTACACATATTCCTTGATGACCCTTCTCCTTTCCAACTCTGGTATCCCCTCTCCCCTCCCCTCTGGTCACTGCCCATTTGTTCTTTATTTCAATGTCTCTGGTGATATTTTGGATTATTTTCTAGCATAATACATACTTTGGGCTACAAACAAAGTATCAATAAGTTTGAGGGATTCAAGTTATATATGTATTTTCCCTGATAAAAATGAGATTACTTAGAAATCAACAAAACAATATCTGGAAAATTCCTAAATATTTGGAAAATAAATAGCATACACCCCAAGGAAAAATGAGAAAGTACATTAAACTGAATGAAAATAGAAATAAAGCATATAAAAATGTGTGGGATGTAGCTAATACAGCATTTGAGGGAAATTTAGAACACTAAATGCTTGTATGGCCAAAGAAGGAAATCCCAAATAGATTACCTCTGCCTTTAAATACTAGAAAAAGTGCAACATAAAGCTCAAAGTAAGTAGACAAGATTTTAAAAAAGTATATAAATAATAAAGACCAAAGGGAAAGGGAGAGAAAACAAGGGGAAAAAAGAGAAAATAGTAAAACAATGGAGAAAATTGATAAAACCATAGACAGAGTCTTTGAAAAAATTAACAACATTGATAAACTTCTAGTCAGTCTAATTAGGAAAACAGACACAAAAAAGCAATGTCAAAAATGAATGAGATACTTTTTAATCAACCCATACTGGTGAATTGGAGAACCAGAGATCAGTGGTGAACACCAGGATACCCGGAGAAGACTGCACCACTGAATCTCACAGGCATTCTACCACAGAAGTTCACACCATAAACCCTGGGAGCCAGAACAAATCCAATTAAGAAGTGGAAGCTAACAAGAGTCTCACAAACAATGGGAAGACAAAGAAACAATCCCCAAATGAAAGGAAAGGAGGAAGCCTCAGAAAGAATCTTAAATGAAATGGAGGCAAGTCAGCTATCAGATATTGAATTCAAACAACCGGTTATCAGGAAATTCCATGAGCTCACAATAAGCTACCAGAAACTGTAGGGGAACTACAATGAACTTACTGCAAACTACATTAACATGAAAAAGGAAGTAAAAAATATAAACAAGGGCCAAGAGGAAATGAAGAATACAATTGCTGAACTGAAGAACACAATGGAAGGAATCACAGGATCAAGCAGGATCAAAGAAGCAGAAGATTGGATCAGCAAGTTGGAGGACAAAGTAGAAAAAAACACCCAGAAGGAACAAGAAAAGGAAAAAAAGCTCAGAAAGAATGAAGAGGGATTAAGAGAAATGCAAGACAATATGAAGCATAATAATATCCGTATAATCCGGATACCAGAAGGAGAAGAAGAAGAGCAAGGGATAGAAAGTCTATTTGAAAAAGTAATGATGGAAAACTTCCCTAATTTGATGAGAGAAAAAGTCATACAAATCCAGAAAACACAGAGAGTCCCAATCAAGAGGAACCCAAAGAGGTCCACTTCGAGACACATCATAATTAAAATGGCAAATATTCCAAGACAAAGAGAGAATCTTAAAGGCAGCAAGGGAGAAGAAAGAAGTAACATACAAGGGAGCCCCAATAAGGTTAGCTGCTGACATCTCAATGGAAACACTCCAAGTCAGAAGAGAATGGCAAGAAATATTCCAAGTAATGAGAACCAGAGGCCTGCAACCTTGGCTGCTTTACCCAGCAAGGCTCTCGATCAAGATAGAAGGCCAAATAAAGAGCTTCCAAGACAAAAGAAGTCTAAAAGAATATGCATCCACCAATCCAGCACTGCAAGAGATGCTAAAGGGACTGCTCTAAGGAAAGGAAGGAAAACAGAGAGACAGAGAGGAACATAGGTACAAAAATGACAATGAATAAATACCTATCCATAATAACCTTAAATGTAAATGGATTAAATGTTCCAATCAAAAGACACAGAATAGCTGAATGGATAAGAAAGCATGACCCACACATATGCTGCCTATAAGAGATCCACCTCAGGACAAAAGACCTACAGAGACTGAAAGTGAAGG
>PVKM010044967.1:0-12092 GCA_004027735.1 Carollia perspicillata | reverse complement strand
CCGCGAGTGTCTGTGGTCCTGATAAACACCATCCCTTTTAGAAAGAGCATTGATAAATGTGTACTTAAAGCAGAAGACGCGAATTTAAATATTTTATGTAAGTTTATGAAAAAAGAGAAATTCCATATAAAATATAAAACCTCATATATACTAGCAAACACTAATCCCCTGATGTCCAAAATGAAGGGATAGGCACATGTTTGTATTCACCTGAACAACACTATGATGATGGACAGTACGCGTTTTGGTGATAGGATAGCCCTCCTATAAAGGGATACTCTTCTTGATTCGTTATTGTTCCCATTACTGCCCTTCCAGAGAACTCACCATCACCAACCATGTCCTCTGCCTTGGGCTCTACCTTCCCCCAAGTATTCATTTCTAGTGATTTTTTCCCCCAAATTTCTTCTCTCCCTCCAATTATGAATACGTCGGCTACCCCATATTGTCCTGTCTCATTGCTTTCTGCTCAGATAATCAGTCTAGACTTCTAACCTGTTTCCCTCTCTTCTGAGAGCTAAAGCCCTCTTCTGTTTCAGGTAGTGTTCTTCATGCTTGCCAATACTCCATCTACCAGCTCTTCGAGGTGTTACCTGCAAGCCTTTCAAATGTTGCCACAACCCGCTCTATTTCTCAGGAACCTCCTCCTTCTCATATGTGCACAGCAGGGGTGTCCAACCGCGTCCCTCCCGCCACCCCGCCACCCCCGGCTGCATGCGGCCCAACACAAAATTGTAAATTTACTCAAAACGTTACTTGGTTTTACTACTGTGTTTTATACGAAGTTTTATTACTTAGATATGTACATTTTCTATATCAGTGATCACAATCTTGGGACCTGCTTGATGATTTTTAAAGATTATCAAAAGTTCTGCTGCATAATTAGGGTTACTAAGTGAAGACTTTATTGCTTATCGGTGGTGGTGAATATCACGAAAATTATGCACAGACTTTTTTTTTAGCTCATCAGCATTTGTTAGTGTTTGTGTAATTAACGTGGGGCCCAAGACAACTCTCCTTCCACTGTGGCCCAGACATGCCAAAAGGTTGGACACTGCTGGTCTGTATATTACGGAGCCCCATCAACCTTGTCCATATTAGTCAGTGGTCCCCGTGGAGGTCCCATTCTGTCCCTGGTTATGAGCCAGCTGTGATTAAAAGTCTTACTATTTCTGGTTCTTGCCACCTTCAGGGCTTTGAATTCTTCCCCTGGAACCAGCAAGCTGCAGACAGGACTCCTGCTGTGTGTGGACGGACCTGCTAGGCCTGTGGTCTAAGCCCACTCTCTTCCTCCTGAGTCCCGGGAGCCGCTGGCGGCCCTGCCCTGTGCACAGCTCGGGAACCCTTCCTGATGCTGGCGCTTGCCTAAATTTAAACCAGACTGAACCTCTGACAGCCTTGGGATGTGGTGTCTCGGGGTCCTAGGCTATCCTCTGCACCTGGGCCATATACACCTCGGCCTTGGACAGAGGTGGATTTATCTGGAACCTAAGAGAGCTTGAGTTTTAGCGCCCATGACATACACTGCCCCTACCCAGACTTTTTTTTAAATATTTTATTTATTTTTATAGAGAGGGCACGGGAAGGAGAAAGAGAGGGAGAGAAACATCAATGTGTGGTTGCCTCTCACATGTCCCCTACTGGGGACCTGGCCTGCAACCCAGGCATGTGCCCTGACTGGGAATTGAACCAGCGACCTTTTGCTTCACAGGCCCGTGCTCAATCCACTGAGCTACACCAGCCAGGGCCCCTTCCCAGACTTTTTATCTAATTTTGTGTTTGTATTTTTCAAAGATATTCAGTGAGCTGGATTAGGGTTGGGGAGGAAGAATTCAAATGATTAATCAGCAAAACTGCATATAGGAAAGAAATAGGACAAAGATGCATCTTTGTTAGGCTGAAGTTGCAGTCTCAGCAACAACGATGAGGCGCAGACCAGCTCAAAGCAGAATGGGGGCAGGGGCACCTGGGAAGGAGAGGAGGGTGCAGGTTAGGCCAGCGACCCCCACCCCCACCTGCTGACCTAAAAAAGGCCTTTGTGGTCTTGAGCACCCAGGAGCACCACACAGAGTGAAATCCCAGACGGGCAAAAATTGAGTGAGCTTCCTTCCAATGCGTTCCCCACCCTGTGTGCAGATCGGTGTCTGAGGGCAGAACGTTTACCAGCTCAGGGAGTTTGAACAAAACCCCCACTCAGATCCCGGGCCGCTGAGTGACGCAGATCCAGGGCAAACCACAGAAAAACAGCCTGAAATATGGAAATATGAAGTAAAACCCGAGCAGAGCCGCCAGCTGTGCATTTCAGGGGGCAGAGGGTGGGCAAGATTCGCAGCTGAAGTTCTGGCAAGTCATTTAAGAAACACTATGAAAAATACATCAGAATCCATATTTATGACTATATATATTACCGAAATGCTACTGCACCAAGGAAGGTCAAGTGTGTTTTTACCTCAGTTCTGCCAGGAATGCAGTGGGGGAGATCAAAAGAAAACAAAACCACATTCCCGAAAGAGCATCAGTTATTCTCAAACATCGACCAGCCGCACATACCCACTTTGCCTTTTTCTCGAGGCATCTGTCATCATAGTTATGGAATTATAAAAAGTACGTTGGATGCACTAAAACTGGGTAGTCATAATCTCAAGAAAGTTAATCATTTCCTTATTAGCCTGCACATGTGTCTGTACCTGACAACCCATCACAAAGTTCCTGGAATGGCCACTAGGTGGCGATCTATCAAACTAAATCTGTGAGAAAAATTTCATGATTTCATCCCTTTGTGGGACAGCCCTAGGCCTTCAGAATTGTGACTTTAAATCAACTTACTAAGAAACTTGTTAAACTCGGTTCCTGGTTGTTAAAGATGTAACTCTGAGGGAATTTTGCCACACACCACTTCCTTCTCCACCCAGGCTGTGTGACTCGTGCAGGAAGACAGGCCATGCTCCTAAACAGAAGCAGGGATGGGCTGGCACCTGAAAGCTTTGGATGAGATTTTAAATTGGAAAGATAAATGCTATTTACTCTCATTTCTGAGTTTCAGTCTTCTAACTCAAGTGGACTTGTCAATGGCCCTTGAATGACCCAGCCTTCTGAACACTATTGTGTGTGTCTTGTTTTTGTTTTTTGTTTTTAATTTTACATTATCCACTTATCCAAGTTTTTTTGAAGACCAGCAAATTAGCCAGTGCCGCTATGGACTGAAGAGCTCCCCAGTCCCCTGGGGACACATAATGGCAAGTACATGTCAGGAAAAGCCGCAGCCTGTGTGACTTATATGACTTTGTGATGGGCCCTTGACGACAACTGATGTCTCCCCAGTAATCATCATGGAGGAATGAGAAGTATGGATTAGACTCCCGAGCTTATTGGAAGCTTCCTGATCACTCTCTAACCGAAGGTCAGGCTTTCAGGAAACTAAAGAGCTGTCAGGTAGGGAAGTGGCTGCGTCCTGGCCTTGACAGAATCCATTAACATCTTTCCCCAGGAAAAGCTGTGACTGTGAGCTGTATGTAATGGGTATTGATTGCTAAGAAAAGAAGATACATATGACATTGAGCCCCAGGGGGGTCTGGGGATAAAAGGCATAGGAAAGGGGCCTTCGGGATCATAGCAGTGCTAGTTGGGAAGCAATATATCAGAGCTGCCTCGGGGAGTCTTAGGTCAGTGAATTTAGAAGTCAGTGCTTCTTACTCGAGGATACCAGAAATTTGCTGCAAAGAGCGCAAATACAGCATTTATGGAGTACACGCTATTCGTCAGGCACTATTCTAAGCACTTTGTATGTATTATTTCATTTAACTTATGGAAAACTCTATGGATTAACTACTATTATCATCTTCATTTTATATTGTGAGAAAATCAAAGCCAAAGGCAAGTAATTTGCCAAAAGAGATAGCCAATGAAGTAGTATAGTCAGAATACCAACCCAGGAAGTCTAACTCCAAAGAATACACTCTCAATCCCCACCATGCTGCTGGTGTGAATATCATTTTGTTCAGGAAAAGCCACAGACCTTCAGACTTAAGTGAGAGAAATTACTATATCTCACTCCCACTCTCATTTGCCATCCACCAAACGCCCCAGCCTTCTCAGTAGCAGTCACAACCACGCACGGGTTTACGCAGCAAAGGAAGGAAAAGGAAGTCAGGCAGCAGCCGCCTCTCATCCCAGCCAGACCCTGGCCGAGACACTGGTGACCAGGGTGGAGCTGCATGGGAGATGCACTTGAGACTTTTAACACTTTTTACTGCTCTCCTGGCCACACCCTAGGGGGCACTAGTGCCCCTGAAATTGTTCTGGGTTTCACAATTAACTTATGAAAGATGCTTTCTCAACAGAGCAGGGCTCTGCCCCAGAGATGTTTTAGCTCAGTTTAGCGTGCCTGGGAAGGCTCTCTGTTGCTGCCTCCACTATCTGTGAGCAGAGAAGGAAAATCAGCCCAGTTATTCACACTTGCCAGTAGCCAGGGGACGAAGGGATGGCAGAGGTCGATAAAGGGGCAGAGCCTTAGGTGACACCTTCTTTGCTGTACTAAAGTGAAGAATGCGCCAGATGAGTGGGCACTAGAACACCTAGGGAAAGAGAGAGTGTCTGCCCTGGACCCTTCAGACTCCAGGAACCTGCCAGGCCTTCCCACATTTCCCATGTGCTGCCCACTGCAAAGCACAGTATTGGGTATTTTACAGATGAGGAGAGTGAGGCTAAGAGGTCCCCAGACATACAGCTGTAAAG
The DNA here is from genome assembly GCA_004027735.1 of Carollia perspicillata. NCBI lineage: Eukaryota > Metazoa > Chordata > Mammalia > Chiroptera > Phyllostomidae > Carollia > Carollia perspicillata. The sequence continues at coordinate 7,358 of PVKM010044967.1, read as the reverse complement.
AGCAAAACAGAATTAGGAGCATAGGCCGCAGGCCAAAGCCACAATCTGGACTGTTACTCCACTCTGGAGGCTGGCCTGAGAGGCACCGATGTGCCAGTGACAGCACAGGTGACTGCTGGCTGACCTGAGCTTACTTCTGGGAAGAGTGACTTTGATGTAGAAAGGGTCTGGCCGGCAAAGGGCAGGGGGTGAGTCGACATTTTTGTCATAAAGTGGTAGGGTGTTCATTTTACTTCACATCTTCTCCAGGTTCTTCAAAGTAATGATTAGAGGGAATAACATGTTGAAATTCTCCCCTCGGTTGGTCTATTGTCATTTTAACAGGAATCAAACAGTAATCATCAGATATAAAAATACACATTATTTTAAACAGATCTTCCAACATTTAAAATCATTCTCACCCCGTACTTAAACTACTCTTTTTCTCTCATGCGATCAGCACCAGCCTCTGGATACAGAAGTTTGTGTCGGTGACCCAGGGAAAACGGCATGAAACAGTAACAACCTAAAGTTCTGACTCAGGGACATGGCTCTCCTGGTCCACCAGGGACAGTAGCTGGAAATTAATTTGATCTTCTCTTAAATGTGTCCGATGCTCTCTCCGAAGAAGGACATAGTTTAAAATAGCAGTAGCTACTGCAGTCTTTAGACTGGCTGGGGGAGGAAGGAATCACCTAAGTAGCACACTGAGCAAATTTGATGCCTGAATACTGAGGCACCGCCAAGCAATTCAGGAGAAAGATAAATCAATGCATCCGTCTCGCTAATGCTGCCCTGATAGTTTACCAGGTTCCTAGGCTGAAAATATCACCAGCTGGACTCACCCCATAGCCCACCTTCAGGAATGAACTATCAGGCACAAGCCCAACCCGATGACCTACTCCTCCCTGGGTTCACGGGCCTCTTCAAGCGAAAGAGCTTCAGAGTCAGAAGAAAGGTACAATGACAGACCACACAAAGTCATTTGTGGGATCACAGCACAGCCAAAGTCACGAACTTCTCATCACTTCCTCACCCTTCTCCTCTAGGTGACTTTCCTAAAAGCAACGAACAAAAACTAGAGACAGAGAACAATCATACTTGTAGATTTCAAGGGGAAATTGGCATGAAAATACCGAAATATATAAATATGGATTGATACCATTTAGGTTCTACTTGGTTAATTATTCATTTACATCATTTTTAATTTTTGTGCTGTTACTGATTCTAGAGAGAGGGGAAGGGAAGGAGAAAGAGAGGGAGAGAAACATTGATGTGAAAGAGAAACATCAAGCTTACATGCACCCCAACTGGAGACTGAACTCTGGCGTGTGCCCTCACCAGGAATCGAACCCACATCATTTCGGTTTTCAGGACAATGCCCCACCACCTGAGCCACATGGGCCAGGGCATTCACTTCTTTCTTCATCACGCACTCAAGGTATTGTGATAGGTACATGAAAATATGCAGGTGTATAAAGCTCTGCCCTAAGAAATCCAAGTCTCAAGGGAAAGCAAAACAGGCTTCTACATGAATGATCATAAAATAATGGGATGAATGACACAAAGGAAAAATTTTAACATATGTGCCAAGGTTTGCCAAGCAGAGAATTAAGACCCCAGGGAGAATCAGGGCGTATGCCTACCAGCGTTTCATGGTCCATTCCTAGTGAGTAGCTAACAGCGTAGCTGACTTGGGAGGTGTTTGGGAAAGTGTGGCGTGAGGGCTGTACGGGATAGGTTGTATGGGGTATCCTGAGCTGTTTATCTTAAAGGCATTCAGGTGAACTTCAACGACAGTAACGTGACCTAACTAGTGTTTTCTGTCCAGGTTGGAAGTTATTAAACTTGAGAGAGACCAGGGATGGTAGAAACAGAGAGGAGCAGACAGCTTCATGAAGCTTCTTATTACGTAGTGAGGGGACGGGGATGAGGTGCAGGGAAAGTTCCAATTGGCCTTAGGTTTTTGTTCGTGTAGATGAGGCTTCATCGGTCCCTTCACCAATGAAGAGAATGTGCTCGTGGATGGGCAACGACCACCATCTGCCCTTTGAGACGTACGCTCCACCCCACGTACCGCTCTGAGACTGGCCAGCCTCGCCCTCTCCTGGGGCTGGGGGCTCTGGGATCAGAGGAGTGTTTTTCTGTCGGGCTGACTTTTAACTTTAGCGTGAACCCAGCTCTGCAGATTGCTGCTCTGTGACTTGCGGTGAGAGGCTCCGGGCCAGGGCGTTACCTTGCTTGAGTGTTGTAGCCAGTTCCTTATGGGGAAGGACCCCCCTTTCCGGGTGGGTCTCAGCCGTCACTGGGCTGCTGCTTGGGGAAAAAAGAGAGAATGTAAGGGGGGCGGCTGGTTAGGCTGAAGGTCGTAATGAATTACCTTTTAGGCATTTTTGGCTGACATATAAATAAGTGCAGTAAATTACCACGATCCTAGGAGCAAATTGGGGGGAATTATTCAGAAATGTATTCCCTAAAATGCCACTTTAAAATATCTATTCGAGTTACTCAATTATTGAGCTAGAAGCTGACCCCGCCTGTTGCAGAATCCTGGACTAGTGGCACAGGGTAGAATACAACAGAGGCTCATCAAATACTGATTTAGATGAAAAGAAATATGTTTGCTTTTTTAGGTAAAAAACAAAGCCCAATGAAGTTAACTAGCTAGTGGAAAATAACTGAGATGTTGATGATTTTGGAAATAGTACCCAATCCCCCAGGTGCTCATATCTCTTCAATTAAATTGATTATTGTGTGAGAAATTTTAAATTAACTATTTTAACTCCAAGAGAAAATGTACATGGAAAGAAATATAATCATACAGAGTATGCTGTTCAAATATGATGGATATTTAAAACAATTTCGCTATAACTATTCTGGGAAGTTTAGGAGACAGACGTGGTGAGAAAAAGGAGGTAAAAAAGTGATAAGTCGTATCTTTTTTAGTTGAAAGAAGATAATTCCTAAAACTGGCTAATTTACAAATGGGAATATAAGTAACTTACTTAGAAATATGGAGATAGCTGGTAGTGGAAATAACTCACAGTATTGGATATTTAGTGTGTAATGAGTGGGAGCCAGGAATGAGATAGTATAGGGAAGAGGCTACTGTCTTTCACCACACACACACACACACACACACATACACACACACACACATATACAGCTACATAACATATATATACATCTTTGAATATTATTTGATAATTTTAATTATATGTATTTTTATGAAAAAATATTTTTCAAGAAGGTAAGGCAGCTGTCCATCATGGGATTCAGCACTTTAATTAAGAAATTAGATTTCTGCTCTGGCTGGTGTGACTCAGTGGATTGAGCACAGGCCTGGAAAACAAAGGGTCACAGATTCGATCCCCAGTCAGGGCACAGGCCTGGGTTGCAGGCCAGGTCCCCAGTAGGGGGTGTGCTCAAGAGGCAACCACACATTGATGTTTCTCTCCCTCTCTTTCTCCTTTCCCTCTCTCTAAAAATAAATAAATGTTTTTTAAAAATTGCTTAAAAAAAGAAATTAGATTTCTGTCTCCTATAAATGGGTCAATTACTTTAGAAAATTTTGATGGAAATGTAATACTTTTATTTTATGACTGAAACACTCAGAGATACAGGTTTTCAACCTTCACTATAATTTTTCCCATTGTTTCAAACAGGTTTTCCCTCATGGAGAATCCGGCAGAGCAGGCCGAGGGGAGTGTGTCCTGGGGTAGGTTCAGCAGGCCCTGAGACTGTACCGTCAGCCCTGCATGGGGCCGGACGGACAATGCAAACCTGACTGAGAGACAAAAGAGAGGCTAATTGACAGGCATCTCTGACTCGGGGTCCTGCAACTGCACTAGGGCCTTGGCCTGTGTGGCTCAGTTTGTTGGAGTGTCATCCCATGAACTGAAAAGTCACAAGTTTGATTCCCAGTCAGAGCACATAATTAGGCTGCGTGTTCAATCCCCGGTCCGGGATGTGCAAGAAGGCAGCCAATGAATGTTTCTCTCCCTCTTCCTCGCTCTAAAAGCAGTGGGGGGAAAAAAGTCCTTGGAGAGGATTTTTTAAAAAACTACAACAGAGGGAACATCAGGAGTCCACACATTGAAATCAACTGGAACCGGAGAGCAAGGTAGTCTGTGGGGCACTGGCTGGAATGAGAGGTGGGCCAGAGAAATTCCAGAGCTGGGAGCCCGTGCTGGCTACCAGACTTGTGTGAATTCTCCGTGTGTGTCAGCCTGCGAGAGCTCTTGAATTAAAGAGGATGGGACAAAAAAGACGGTCAGACTGTCATACAAAGAGAGGACTCAAAAACCGAACCAACATACTTGTATGTATGCCAACAAATACACAAAGGACAAACTGTTCTCTTATTTTGAAATTCAATGTGCAATCCAAATAATGAAAAGAAGAGATGACCCGTCCACAGGGGTCAGGACAAGCCTTCCTGGGCTGCAGTGCTGAGCCAGCGTCACGGGACGACAGCATCGCCAGACACCCGACTGACCTGACAAAACATCCCTCCTCTCTATCACTGAGAATTCCAGCACGGAGGCCTTGTTTCCTCTGGGTACTGGGTTTACTTACTTCCTTGCTTTAAGTCGCATTGCTAATATAGTGCTATGATAATCAAGGCTTCAATTATAACAGCATTTTTTTTAAGTAATTTGCTATTTTGATTAGATGCAGTAAGAAGAATATCTTGCATTATATTATAGTACTTAGAAGATGACAGTGCAATTTTCCTTTTATCACGGGAATATCCTTTATTAGTGGACTACAGAGCATGTACACCCATATGAGAAGTCAGCATGGCTTTTATAATAACTTTGTCACAAGGAAAATTTTAAAATCCACTAAGCTAATGATGTTAATACTTGCATTCATGTGGTTAAAGTCCTTCCCCCTTTCATTCCCCAACTTTTCAACTATGCGGATGTGCAGGGTACAGTTTTCCCCTGGTTACCACGTTGTTTCTTTGGGCGGTTGCATTTTGGTTCACACTATCCACACCCCTTCCCTGGATCATTCAGCACTTTCAATCAGCAGGCTGCCTCTGCTGGGTGCTCTCCACGTGCCCCTCAGATTCACTCTCTACCCTTTTCACCTGTTTTTTCCTCCCAGGGCTGTGGACTGCTGTGGACTGCAGCAGTGAAACGTTTCTTCTTCTGGCTTCGTTTTGGGCTTGGGCAATAGGGGACAATGGGCAAGAATTTAGGGAGAAAGAAATGCCGTTGGGGTTTTGATTTCCCCCTCTCTCCCAACAGGCCTGTGGGCTGAAAGCTGCTGTGCTTCCCCACCAAAGCGCGCCCTCCACAGCAGCAATGATTCATCTCAATCTCTCTCTCTCTCTCTCTCTCTCATTCTCAGTAATGGTTCCCTCCACTGGCCACTTCGAATAGGGGTTGTAAGAACTAGCTGCTGCTGAGAGCCTCAGGGTGCTTTACCATCTTTTCTGAATCTCCTGAAACCCCACCACACCTTTTTGCAAAATAACAAATTCTCCTCTGGCTACTCATCGATTATCCCATATGAGTGGCATTTGCCTAGACCTCGATGGCTACAAAGTCAAAATTCTGCTTAGTTCTTTGCAGAGGTAGGGAAAACACACATATTTTTCCCTCCTTCGGTGCCACAGGCAATTACAAGGGCCCTAAAACAGATTAGCTTAGAGCCGGTTCAATGACACCAAATCTCAAGAAATTCAGTTCCCTGCAATCTTAGAAAACAAGCAGGAAAAAAAGTTAAATAAGAATTAAATAATTTTAAATCATTCTCTCTGTCCTTTGCGTTGTGTCAGGCTGCTATTCACGACACCCCTTCCAAGTATTAAATGTGGATACAAAGAGACGTAGTTTGAGGGGCATGAGTAGAGAAGGCTTGGCTTACAGGTCATTCACTATCCAAGCAAAACATTCAAACATTTTCAGTTCCAATCATAAAATCGAGGGGAGGGAGTTGGGGAAGGTAAGAAACTCATAATCACACAGGTTGGACTAACCATCCAGTTGTCAGACTGAGTGATTGATTCCACGTCAACCCTGACAAAGAGAAAGGACTTGGGATTCATTAGAAGTTTAGAGAGCATTTCAGGAAAAGGTCACATTTTGGTGATGATAACGAGGTGGAAGGTGACTAGATTGTGGGCAGCAGGTTTTGGGGAGTATGGGAAGATGGGCTAAATGGGTGGACGAAGCTCCTGGATGGAAGAGCTTGAAAGCTAAGAAGACATATTACAATGAGATGTAGTGGGCAACCACGAACTTCTATGCTGAACATGACCAGACCACTGGAAAGAAATCTGTTCCAGCAATTTTGGTGAAGTTAACAGGATTTTGGAGCTGTGACAGTGCTGTCCTCAGAAAGTCCATGTTAGACCCTCAGGAAGATGGGAAAGCCAATAGAAGCCAAGACAGCGGCCATGCGGAAGTGCCGAAATCTGCAGTTCGGGGAGCACTGCAGAGAGCTACTGCGCTTTGCTGCGTCTTGCTCAGTAATGGAGAGATGGCCAGCAAATAGACCATGGACGTAGTTCTGTGCGTGGAAACTGCTAAGCTGTCAAAGTGTCTCACCCAGAAGTGCTGCCCACGGGAAAGTTTCCCTAATTTCCATTTCTTGAAAAATGAGTCAGTAATAATTCTGTAGGCCGAAGCTACATCTACGAGGACACATTGTTTGATTTGCAGTCTGGAAGAACCAATAATGCAAAAAAGGGCAGATATGAGAGTGATCAGAATTGGGTGCAAACAAAGTCCCTTTGGCATGAACTCCAATAAAAACAAGGTCATGAAGTGACCTATGCTTTTTAATCACCTAAATGGTCTACATAGGACTTTTTCTTTTCATCTCATTAAGAAGGGTAAGAAACACAAAATTAGTGTAGAGGGGAAATTACATGCTTTTAAACGTTTAATAAGGGCTAAGATCTGTACTCTGTTCTTTGAATTCCCTCATTTAATAATCAGTTTTGTTAAGCCCAGGGTGTTTAAATAGTTTGTTCAGGTTTACACAGCAAAAGGTTTTAAATTAGGGCACCCCATCTTCAAAAATTAATGTCTTTCATGTGCTACTCACCTGGTATAACTGAGCAGAGGTAGTTTGTTTGAATAGTATACAGGCTCAACTCCCAGATACCAGCTTTCTCCCAGGCATTTTCAGCAGGTGTGCTGCAGAGCTGAGCTCCTGCCTGCTATAGTCAGCCCTTCATTGCTCCGGTCGTTTTAAAAAATATATTTTATTGATTATACCATTACAATTGTCCCATTTCCCCCCTTCATTCCCCTCCACCCTGCACACCCCGTCCCACCCACTCTCCCCCCCCTTTAGTTCACGTCCATGTGTCATAAGTTCTTTAGCTTCTTACATTTCCCACACTACTATTGCCTTCT
>PVKM010044966.1:0-12089 GCA_004027735.1 Carollia perspicillata | reverse complement strand
AGAATGGGAAAGAAGGAATTGAAGGCAGTACACTCATTTTTTATTCCATTAGAATTTTTTATCATTTGTTAAATTTTACTGCTGCATGCTGTTTATTTGCAGCGGTGAATTAAAGAGGTCTTACCTCCTAACAGGGCCATAACATAAAATAGGCGGCTAAGATTCTCTTTGGAAAAAGAGGAGGCAGTTCAGATGATAGGTAGAATGGAAGTCTCCAGATAAGCTAAGCAATGCCTGCTCAGGGTACTGAGGTAGCCTTCTGGAAAACTACTGAAACCGTAGTTAATAGGATAAGCCAGATAACATGCTGGAGTGGCAGGAGGCCACGTGCTGTCTATGGAAGTCACACATATCTTTACAATGAAAAATCTATTTTTCTTGATGAAAGTTGTTGAGGCGAACAGAGTATTAACCAGCAATGTGACCAAATAATGGAATCTTTTGAGAAAATAAAATACTTAGTGACAACCTAACAATCTTTTAAAGAAATGGTACATATAAATTTGAGAGTTAATTTCACAGCTGAAAATTTGGCAGGACTATGTGAATAAATGCTTCATATCTAGATTCCTATACAAATTTAATTGGCTTACTGAATTAAAAATCACCAAAATTTCATGTTATAAAGACAGATTCTTCTGGCTATAGAATTCAGTTCAATGGCATTGATATTTTGTTGAAAATCTATACAATAAAACCCTTATTTCAATGTGCTAGAAACGAACTTTCATAAGCAATATCTGGATATTCATAACTCTGCTCCTAGGAGAAAGTGAACATGAAAAAAATCTGAAAACCAGAAAAAAAATTGACAACTCAGAATTTATGACAATTATTAGGACAAGGCCTAAAACTGAAGTTGACTTTTTTTGCTCAGTGAGCTGCTGACATGTTATTTACGCAATATTTTCCCCTTGATTAGACACATTCCAAAAGCACTGTTTCTTGGTAACTTTACTCTCATAGTGACCTTCAATACTTGTAAGCAACCGCACTGCATTTCGTTAATACTTTCCTACTAGGAACACTTTTAAATTTTTCTGACTATTCCTTCCCCAAGTATCTGGAGTGAGTGAGAGAGTGGGTGGAGTCTGACTTTGCTGAAGTCCATCCAGTGTGGTTTGACTCTCAGTTCCCAAGCAGATGAGCAAGTTGTCAAAATTCCCTGAGCCTCAGTTTCCTCACACATATATATTGATAACAGCTGCCTCGCTGGGCAGCTAGAAGAATAACATGGGACAGTGGATGTAATATTTTTTTCACACACTGTCAGCATTTAACAATTGATCCCTCTCCTTGAGATACTCATCACCTTCCTTTTAGGATAACACACTCCCTGGTGTATCTACCTACTTCACTGGCCCACTCATTTTCTTTTTTCTTTTAGATTATTTATTTATTTATTTATTCATTCATTCATTCATTCATTTATTTATTTTTAGAGAGAGAGGAAGGGAGGAAGAAAGAGAAGGAGAGAAACATCAATGTGTGGTTGCCTCTCCCATGGCCCCCACTGGGAACCTGGCCCGCAACACAGGCATGTGTCCTGACTGGGAATTGAACTGGAGACCCTTTGGTTCGCAGCCCACGCTCAATCCACTGAGCTATACCAGCCAGGGCTGGCCACTCATTTTCAATCCCCTTGGTAGATTCCCCCTCATATCCCTGATTTCTAAATGTTTTATTGCCCCAGAGCTCAGGGGTCAAACTTCTCTTTTCTATCCATATTCACTCCCTGGTGACCACTTTTAGTCTCATGCCTTATATGCAATGACTTCCAAATTTATATTTCCTATTCTGACCTCTCCATAGAACTCTAGACTCATCTACTTAGATGTCTATAGATATATAAAGTTTAATCAAACATTTAATCTTCCCTCCAAAATTGATTCCTTCTTCATCTCGATGGGACTCTATCCTTTCAGTTGCTCAAGCCCTAAAACTTAAAGTTGTCCTTTCATCTACTCTTTCTCACCCCATACATCTGATCTATTATGAAATCCTGTTGGTCTAACCTTCAAAATATATCCAGAATCCATCATTACTTATGACCTCCATATTCCTCCAAACTGCCATTATCTCTTGCTTGGATAATGCCCCAAATCTCTTCACTAATCTTCATTCTGTCTTAGCACCTACTGACTATACACGACAGAGGAGTCAGAGAAATTCTCTAAAAATATATGTCAGATCACGCCACTCCAGTGCTTGAAACACCTTCCCAATCTACTCAAAGTCAGGGCCAGAACATTACAATGGTCTACAGGGCTCTACACAATCTGCTTCCCTCCCTGCTCCCCCATGGCCCTACCCTACCCCACTAAGTGACCTCTTTGACCTCACCTCCTTATACTTTTCCCCCATACAATCTTTTTAAAGAAGAAGAGACAGATTCCAGCCTCTGGGCCTTTGAACTTCCAGATATCTGTTCTTCCTTCGCTTCCACCAAGTCTTTGCTTAAATATGACCTTTTCGTTTAAGAAATCCCTGCCCACCATGCTATTTTAAATGGCAATCTTCCTTGCAGCCTTCTGTTTTACTCTCTCTGTTTTTTTCTTTTAATTTAAGATATTATTTAATTATTTATTTTGCTTATTATCTGTCTTCCTACACTACAATGTAAGCTTTTGAGGACAAGGATTTTTGTCGTTTTGTTTCACTGTAGTATCCCCAGTAGTAGATACATGTACGGTGTCTATTTGTTGAATGAATAAAATGCTTTGGTATATATTAGGTGGGTAATAGTTACACAGAAGGATTACACTCTTTTATATTGGTATAGTACAGATAACTTAGACCTTTACAGTTTTTACTAACTGAAATACACAGCCTATCTTTTGAACTGTATCTTCTGTTCTGAATTATTTTTAGCTTAACTCTGGGCATCTGTACTTTTCATTAGTTCTATCTTAGAATAGTAATGATGGATAGAACTTGATCATCATTAGATACTAAATGATCTCATTGTATTCCTGTAATGGACTGAATGTTTATGTTTCCCCAAATTAATATGGTGAAATTTCAAGCCCCAGTATATTAGGAGGTGGGGCCTTTAAGAGTTCATAAAGATGGAGTCTTTATGAATGGATTAGTGCCCTTATAAAAGAGACACCAGGATTCCAAGATGGCTAGGTGGAAGCTATACTCACCCCTTCCTGGCACCAAACCGGTTTTACACCATAATTATAGAGAAATCAACTTGAATAATCAACTGAAGGACAGTTGAACAGGAGTAGCACAACCAAGGATTTACAGAAGAGGCCACACAGAGACTGATGAGAAGGGCGGAGACACAGAGAAAGCTGGCCCCTGCACCCAAGTGTGGTGGCTGAGAAGCTGAAGGGATACCTCAGCTGCAAACTACCCCTTGAGGAGTATGGTGTCTCAGCACTACACTGGGATCTCTAACCTAGATTATCAGAGCCAAGAAGAAAAGCCTGTATAGTATCTGGCTGTGAAAATCAGTAGGTGGGGACTCTGTCCACCTAGGAGAAGAAGTCTGCTAGAAACCCAGGTGTACAGCATCTTAAAGGGCCATCTAGCCCTTGAACACTCACCCAGGGCTCTAATAGAGGGAGGGGAATTCAGGGCATATGGGAGTCATAGAGAGAATGTCTGGGTTGTGTGGCTCTGATGGGTCAGCCACTGAGGTCCTTGTGCCAAGTCTCTATCCCATAACACCTCCAGGAGCCATCTTCCCAGGGCTGCACACTCCTATTCTTATAGCACCAGACTAGGGAGTGAACTGACCCAGACCTTCGACTCCTGATGACACTATCCTGCCAAGCCCAAGTGCAGCAGATGGGTCTGTTGGCTGCACCCAATAGGGACCTTTGGTGCATTTTTTTCTGGAGAAGCTTTTGGTGGACTCTCAGGCTTTGGGACAGAGAGGCCAGTTTTGCCTCCCTTCTGCAGGCTCAGCTGGCAGCATCCCCAATGGGAGACTCTTCTCATCTGTCTTCCCAAGTCTCAGTATCCCTGGCCTGCTGAGCTCAGTTCAATAGGGAGAAGGGAATGCTGCTCAGAGCTGGAACCTTCAGAGTGTGTCTCCCTCAGAGGTCCTTATCCCAGACTCGGATGAGTGCTGGATTGTGCAGTTGTGGAATGGAGGAAGGTAATGTGCTTGTCACCTTCTTGCAGGCTTGGAGGGCACCAACCCCAATGGGAGACTCTTTCAATTTGTCCCACCAAGTCCCAAAGGCTCTGCCCTGATGAGCTTGTTCCTGCAGTGGGGCAAGCTGGCTGGACCCAACCTGAACCTGTGGTGTGCTCCCCCTAAAATAGCCAAGGTCAGAGATTCTGGCAGAAACTGAGAAGTATGGCTCTGCAGTAGGTGGCCACTTTCCCTACACTGAGTTCCTGACCACACTCAGGAGACCCATTAGCCCCACTCTCCCAATCCCAGTCAACCTGTCCTAACAAGCTTGTGCTTGTGGAAGGTTTGTGCGTTGTGGCCAGCCTAGGCCCACTCTACAGTTTTTCTCTGGAAGGCTCTGGGAGAATACCAGGTAAGCTAAATGACTGTCAAAGTAGCCAACAGGTGGAGGAGCCTTGGACCTTTTACTGATCTTCCCCTAGCTCAAAGCTGGAGGAACAAAATCCTTGTGGGCAGCTTGGCCCTTCCCACATGCACCAGGCAGAGTAGATGCAGTCATGAACAGGGAATATTGTGGTAACTTCAGATGGGTATCTCAAGTCTGGTTACAGACAACACCTGACATTGACTTGCACCAGAATGCCACCCAAGTGAACCCACACCCAACACAATGAGCGATGGGCTCCAGACCACACCAGGGCTCTAGCCAACTAACCACACAACTTCACACCCAAAGGGGGACTACAGCAGGCACCAGAACCTGCTGAGAACACCTCTGCCTTGGGTGGCAGCCCCTGCACAGCAACTCATATAGGGTGATCGAGGTTTATCCTTATAGTCAGCCAGTCTGAGGGTTAACTCCGCCCACAAAGAAGCCAACAGCATTCAAGACTCAACTATAACAGGAGGGCACTCTTAACCCAAACAGGAGATATCCCTGGAGCACCTAGGTTGAGTGATCTGGAAGATTGTACCACTGAGCCCCACAAGATGACTACAGCATACAGCCATCCTAACAAGTTTGGGGATAAGAGCAGATCTATCTAATACACAGAGACAAACAAATAATGGAGACATAGAAATATGCCTCAAATTAAAGAATAAGAGAAATATCCAGAAAAAAAATTAAATGGAAGCAACCCAGATACCAGGTGCAGAATTGAAAACCGTGGTTTAAAACCAAGAATGCTCAAGGACCTTAGGAAAAGAATAAATGATCTCAGTGAGAACTTACGGAGAGTAAAAATTAAAAAGGACATAAAACCCATAAAAACCAGTCATAATGAAGACTACAATATCTGAAATGAATACTACAGTAGAAAGGGTGCACAGCAGATCAGATGAAACAGAGGATCAAATCAGCGATTTAGAGGACAAGTTAACAGAAAACAGCTAAGCAGAGCAACAGAAAGAAAAAATATTTTAAAGAGGAAAGCCTAAGGGACCTCTTGGACAGCATCAACTGTAACAACATCTACATCATAGGGGCACCAAAAGGAGAAGAGAGAGCAAGTGATAAAGAACCTGTTTGAAGAAATAATGGTTGAAAACTTCTGTAACTTGGAGAAAGAAAAAGACACACAAGTCCAGAAGGCATAGAGAGTACCAAATAAGATGAACCCAAAGAGGCCCACACCAACACACATCGTAATAAAAATGGCAATGGTTAAAGATAAAGACAGAATCCTAAAAGCAGCAAGAGAATGACAGTTAGTTACCTACATGGGAGCTTCCATAAGGCTGTCAGCTGATTTCTCAACAGAAACACTTCAGGTCAGAGGGACTGAACATGATGAAAAGCAAGGACTACTCTATCCAGTACTTCTGGACAAGATGGAGACATAGGTAGATATACTTTGCCTCCTCACACAACCAAAAGAAGGACAATAACAAAACATTTGCAAACAAGCAAACAAAAAAAAAAAAACCAGAACTGCCAGAAAATTAAATTGTATGTAAGTCCAACAACCAAAGGGTTAAAAAAGAAACATTCATTCAGACTGGTAAAAGGGGAGGAGATGGGCAGCCATAGTGGAGAGGATGCCCAGCAATGCAGCAGCTGGAGGACAAGGTGGGCAAAGCGGCAGCTGGTAAACCCAGGTGGGCAAGGAGGCAGCTGTCAGTCTCACATTTATGTGTGGAGGAACACAGACCACAAAACCCATGCTTCTAGCACATGAAAAGAAAGCCTCAGAACCTCTGGCTGTAAAAACCTGTGGTGGTTAAGGAGATAGGAGAAACACCTAGCCTCACAGAAGAGTTTGTTGGAGAGACCCACAGGGTCCTTGAGCATACAGAAACCACCCACACAGGAATCAGCACCAGAAGGGCCCAATTAGATTGTAGGTACTAGGGGAAGTGACTGAAAGCTAGCAGAGAGCCAAGCAAGTGGCATTGTTCCCTCTCAGACCTCTCCCACACATACAGCACCACGACCCAACAAAGTGGGTTGCTTCTCCTTGGTGAATACCTAAGGCTCTGCCCCTTTCAACACAACAGGTATACTGAGACAAAGAAATATAGCCCAAATAAAATAACAGATCAAAACTCTAAAAATGGAACTAAGCAAGGAGATAGCCAACATATCAGATGCAGAGTTCAAAACACTGGTAATCAGAATGCTCAAAGAATTGGCTGAGTACGGTTGCAAAATGGAGGAAAAAGTGAAGGCTATGAAAATTAAAATAAAGGACAATGTGTAGGGAATCAACAGTGAAGGAAGAAAACCAGGACTCGAATCAACAATTTGGAACAGAAGAAAGAAATAAACATTCAACCAGAACAGAATGAAGAAGCAAGAATTCAAAAAAATGAAGAGAGGCTTAGGAACCTCAGGGACAGCCTAAATATTCCAATATCCAAATTATAGGGGTGCCAGAAGGAAAAGAGGAAGAGCAAGAAATAGAAAACTTATTTGAAAAACTAATGAAGAAGAACTTCCCCAATCTGGCAAAGGAAATAGTTTTAGGAAGTCCAGGAAGCTCAGAGAGTTCCAAAGAAGTTAGACCCAAGGGGGGACACACCAAGATACATCATAATTACATTACCCAAAATTAAAATGAAGGAGAGAATCCTAGAAGCAGCAAGAGGTAAGGAGACAGTTATCTACCAAGGAGTTCCCATAAGACTATCAGCTGATTTCTCCAAAGAAACCTTTCAGGCAAGAAGGTGTTGGCAAGAAGTATTCCAAGTTATGAAAGGCAAGGACCTGCATCCAAGATGACTCTATCCAGCAAGGATATCAGAAGGAAGGACAGATAAAGTGCTTCCCAGTAAAATATCAGCAAGGATATTTTAGAATGGAAGGACGGATAAAATGTTTCCCAGATAAGGTCAAGTGAAAGGAGTTCATCATCACCAAGCCCTTATTATATGAAATGTTAAAGGGACTTATCAAAGAAGAAGAAAATGGTCAAAATGAAGAACAGTCAATTGACAACAAACTCACAACTCTCAACAATTGAACCTAAAAACAAAAACAAAATAAACAGACAACTAGAACAGGAACAGAATCACAGAAATGGAGATTACATGGGGGGTTATCAGCCAGGAGCAGGTGGGGGGATGATGGGAGAAAAGGTACAGGGAATAAGAAGCATAAATGGTAGGTACATAATATACAGGGAGAGGCTAAGAACAGTATAGGAAATGGAGAAGCCAAGAACTCATATGTGAACCCATATGTAACTAAAGGAGCAGGGGATGCTGGTGGGAAGGGCAGTGCAGAGTGGAGGGGAATAAAGGGGAGAATAAAAATTGGACAACTGTAATTGCATAATTAAGAAAAATACTTAAAAATAAAAATAAATTTGAAAATCTCTAAAAAATACAAATAAATTCAGAAAAAAAAAAAAAAACCTCCTAGCAAACAAGAGTCCTAGACTGGATGGCTTCACAGGTGAACTTTGACAAACATTCAAATATGAACTAACACCTCCCTTTCTCAAACTGTTCCAAAGAATTCACAAAGAGAGAAGACTCCCAAATTCATTTTATGAGGCCAGCATTATCCTAATTTCAAAACCAGATAAGGACCCTATATAGAAAGAAAAATTTACACTAATATTGCCAATGAACACAGATGGACCCCCCCCACCCCTGCCAATATTAGCAAACCAGATATCACAATACATTTAAAAAATCATGTACCAGGATCAAGTGGAATTTATTCCAGGAATGCAAGGTTGACACAATATTCACAAACCAATACAAGTGATACACCACATAAAAAATTAAGTACAAAAATCACATGATTATTTCAATAGATGCAGAATACACATTTAATAAAATCCAGCACTGATTTATGTTAAAAACTCTCATCAAAGTAAGAATAGAGGGAACATACTTCAACATAATAAAGGCCATATATGACAAACCCACATCTGACATCATGTTCAACATGCAAGAACATTTCCCTTAAGATCAAGAACAAGACAGGTTCTTGAAAAAGATATCTGTTTTCACCATTCTTATTCAACATAGTACTGGAAGTCCTAGCCATGGCAAACAGACAATGAGAAACAAAAGGCATCTAAATTAGAAAGGAAGAAGTAAAATTGTCATTCTTTGCTAACAAGATGATACTGTATAAAGAAAACACTAAAGACTCCACCAGAAAACTACTGGAAATGATAAATGAATTCAGTACAGTAGCAGGATACAAAAGTAATATTTAGGAATTGGTGAAATTTTTATACATTAACAATTAACTGTCAGAAAGAGAAACTAAGAAAAAAATTCTATTTACAATTGTAATAAAAATTAGCATACCTAGAATAAATTTAACCAAAGAGGTAAAAGACCTGTACTCAGAAAATTATGGGTTACTAAGGAAAGAAATTGAGGAAGATACAAATAAATGGAAGCATATACCATGTTCATGGATAGGAAAAATTAACATCATTAAAATGTCCATAGTACTCAAAGGAATCTATAGATTCAATGTAATTCATATTAAAACACCAATGGCATATCTCATGGAACTATAAAAAAAATTCCAAAAATTGATGTGGAATTGATGTGGTCTTTGGTGGAAAAGACCACAAATAGCCACAGCAATCTTGAGAAGGAAGAACAAAATTGGAGGAATCACACTACCTGATATCAAACTATACTACAAGGCCATTGTTAGCAAAACAGCATGGTCCCAGCATAAAAACAGGCATCTAGATCAATGGAACAGAATAGGAAGCCCAGAAATAAACCCACACTTTTACGGTAAATTAATATTTGACAAAGGAGGCAAAAACATACAATGGGGTAAAAAATGTCTATTCAATAAATGGTATTGGAAAAATTGGATAGATACATGCAAAAAAAAAAAAAACCACCCAAAAACAAAACGACAATGAAACGAGACCACCTCTTTGCACTATACACAAGTTAAGCCATGAAAGTCCTAGAAAAAAACATAGGCAGTAAAATCTCTTATACCAATATTTTTTCTGATATATCTCCTTTAGCTAGGAAAGCAAATGATAAAATAAACAAATGGGACTATATCAAACTAAAAAGCATTTGCACAGCAAAAGAAACTATCAACGAAATGAAAAGAAAACCCACTGAATTAGAGAACATATTTGCCACAGATACATCTGATAAGGGGTTAACTTTCAAAATTTATAAAGATTTTGTACAACTAACTCACTACCAAGAAGACAAACAACCCAATTAAAAAATTGGCAAAGGACCTGAGTTCTCCAAAGAGGTCATACAGATGGCCAATAGACACATGAAAAGATGCTCAACGTCAGTAATCATCAGAGAGATGCAAATTAAAACCACTATGAGATATTACCTCACACCTGTCAGAATGGCCATCATCAATAAATCAACAAACAACAAGTGTTGGAGAGGATGTGGAGAAAAGGGAACCCTAGTACACTATTGGTGGGAATGTAGATTGGTGCATCCATTGTGGAAAACAGTATGGAGTTTCCTTAAAAAATTAAAAATGGAACTGCCTTATGACCCAGCAATACTACTTATCCAAAGAAACTCAAAACATTAATTTGGAAGAATATATGTACCCCTATGTTCATTGCAGCATTATTTACAATAGCCAAGATCTGGAAGCAGCCCAAGTTTCCATCAGTAGATGAGTGGGTAAAAAGTTGTGGCACATTTACACAATGGAATACTGACTGTAAAACAGAAGGATATCCTACCTTTGTGACAGCATGGATGGATCTTGAGAGTATTATGGTAAGTGAAACAAGCAAGTTAGAGAAAGACAAATATCATATGCTTTCTCTTATAGGTGGAATCTAACGAACAAAATAAACTAACAAACAAAAGAGAAACAGACTCAGATACAAAGAATAGACTGACACTTGCCAGAGGGGAGGGGTTAGGGAGCTGGGTGAAAAGGTAAAGAGACTAAGAAAAAACCCAAAACAGACACAAACAATAGTACAGTCAATGCCAGAGAGTAGAAGATAGCAGATAGCAAAAGGAGGCTTGACTTTGGGTGGTGAGTACACAATTCAGTATGGAGGTGGTATGTTATAGAGTTGTAGACTTGAAACCTGTCTGATTTATTAACCAATGTCACCCCAATAAATTAAACAAACAAACAAACAAACAAATAAAAAAGACACCAAAGGAATCCCTCACTCCTTCGTCATGTGAGGTGACAGTAAAAAGATGGTTATCTAAGGAGTGGACCCCCATGAGACACTGACTCTGTCAATGACTCCATCTTGGACTTCTCAGCTTTCAGAACCATGGGTAAAAAACTTCTAGTGTGTGTGAGCTACCTAGTCTGTGCTTTCTCTGTTACAGAAGCCCAAATGGACTAAGACGATTTCATGCAGTGGATTTACGTGGCACCCTCTGTGTCAAGAGTGTCATTCAGGTCTCAGATAAAATGTTACATCAATACTGTTCACCCTCCCAACATCTAATGACCCCATCACTCCTTAGACCAGTGGTCTCCATCTTTTTGGCACCAGGGACCAGTTTCATGAAAGACAATTTTCCCATGGATTGGGGTGGGGGGATGGTGTCCAGATGATGCAAGTGCTTTGCATTCAAGCTCACCTCCTTCTGTGCACTGGGTTCCTAACAGGCCCAGCTTGGTATCAGTCTATGAGCCAGAGGTTGGGGACCCATGCCTTAGACTATTATCTGGTTTCTATTATATTCCTTTCTATTGGTACAGTACAGATTAATTTAGACCTTTAGAATTCTCACTAATTAAAATACACACAAACTGTGAAACACAAGCTACCTGAAACTGGCATATTTACTTGTTGGTTTACTTGTTTGTTGTTCAAAGAGGATGCAAGCTTCACAATAAAGAATTATGTGGCATTAAAAGTGAGGGTTGAGAAGCCCTTACTTAAATGTTTCCAGACTTACAGGTCATCCTGAAGTCTCTGCAGAGAGGAAGATATTAGCCTGATTTTGTGGTACTGACAAAAGATAACTTTGGACCTTACCTCCAGCACCTTTCCTCTATCTTTATAAAAGCACATATTTTCAGTTACAGGTTGCAAATCATTTATGCCTTTTTTTCCACATCACTTGTCCTTGACATGTGAGTACTATGAGAATGACCTTGGGTACATTACCTGCTGCTCATGGAGAATCACCTGACCCTTGAGAGGATTTCCCAGGGGTGCCACTGTCACAAATGGGTGCCAAATTCCACTGGCGGTTCTTGGGAAGATGTCAAAAAAGTCCACAAAGTAGCCGCTTTTTGCAGCCATATTCATAAAATATAAGGAAACCGGATTGCATGCAACTACATAAAGAGTATCTTCCTCATTTTCTGAAATGACAAAAAGGAGTTAATTTTGTAATCTCCAAGAGATTTTCTGACTGGTCAAAAGGTCCATTGGAAACTGAATCATGAAACTAAGGACCCTTGGAAGTGAACAGGTGATTTGTAGATGTATTGATTAGACTGAAAAGACCATGAGCAGCAATTTAGTTGCTGCTCTAAATGTAGATGGGACCATACCTATGTATTTGAGGAAGTATTTTCCCC
>PVKM010044965.1:0-12289 GCA_004027735.1 Carollia perspicillata | reverse complement strand
TGAAATGAAAAAGCCATTTTGCAGCCCACCTGACTCACCAACCCAGAGAAACCAACAAGCATCTGTCCAGCTGGGGAACACAGGGAGCCAGACTCAGCTCCAATGATGAATGGAGGTGGGTCTCACCTCAGAGAGGCAGGGCAAAGCTCACAAAATATGCTGGCCTTGATACAGACAACCAGAGCTCAAACCCGGGTGCACCACTGCCAAGGTGCATGAACTTGAACACATGACATGCTCACTGTGAGCCTCCACACCCTACCCTGCTGCATTGTGGGATGACGTTAATAGCAGTACATAGCTCAGAGGATGGTGGCATGAAACAGTGAGATCCTAGTGTTGCCCGCTAAGAAGCATGAACTGGGCGATCAGAATAAGAAACACAAAACTCACACTGAGAAATATATTTTGCATTATGGTCTATGCATGTATATGTATACAAAAATAGATAGAACAAAAAACATAGCATGAAAACAAAATATACCCAAACTGAAAGCCACCCAACTATCCATTAGCAAAAGAATGGATGAATAATCATGGTCCAGTCATACAATGATACAGTGCATTGCAACAAAAATAAGGAACTACTGATACACACAATAGGGATGAAGCTCATTTACACTATGCTGAGCAAAAAAAGCCAGACAGAGGAGTGTACATGCTGGAAGCTCCCATTTAATATGAAGTTCAAATAGGCAAAACTAAGAGATGGTGATCCAAGTCAGCAGAGTTACTGCCCGAGGGAAATTCTAATGGGCAAGGGCCAAAGGAACTTTCTGGGGTGCTGGGTATATTCTATGTCTTCTTGATGTAGGTGGTGGTCATATGGAATATATGTATGTAAACATTCACCAAAGTGTACCCTTGACTTTGCTCCAATAAGTGCACTTTGCCGTATATACAAGGCACCTCAATTTCAAAAGTATTCTAAATAGATAAGGACGACAGCAAAGGCGAAACGAAGACCTAAGCAGTGAGGTTAGCACAGTTCTCAGCATGAGTAAGAATTCAATACCTGTTCAGTCGATCTGATTATTATCCGTGGCTTTCAGGAACCTAGGGGTGTGCTTCAGGAAACAGAAACCCCTCTCTCACCTCTTTGGGTATCTCTGACCCTGGGTCCCTTCTCTCATCTCTGGAGCCTGATGCCTTTCTCCAAAAGTCCATTTGGGAAAGCTGTTCTGTAAGCGCCTCACTACTGCACACCAATGGGCTCGAAAAGTTTCCGCCATGCCATGCTGGTTTGCTCTGCACCGTAAATCCTAATCTTTTGCCCCTGAGATGGCAGTGACAAAGATATATAACATTTTCCTATGCAATGGGCTGGAATTATCCCAGGGATAATGGAAAGGTATTTTTCATCTTTAGGGTGTTAATGAATATAAATGGGATTCCTAGCCCATTTCTCTGCTTTCTGTTCCCTCTGGGAAGAGAGATCATAGGAGGAAAACTTCCAGAGGCAGAAGCAGAGTGGAATGCCATGTTCTTCCCTCCCACGCAGGACACCCCCAAGTGTGGGAATGACTTCACCAATGTCAATGCCTTCCCTTTCTGCCCGGCTGGTCAAAAACTCTTCCAAGTAGAAAGTAATTGATTGATCAAGTTACAGTACTTTTTAGCTACAAAGACTTGCTAACCAATAAACTTTTCCAAGTGAATCAGGACCCATGAAGTCAATGCTTAAACCTCTTTTCTTTTTCTTTTCTCAACTACAGTTGACATCCAATATTATATTAGTTTCAGGTCTACCACACGGTGGTTAGACATTTATATAATTTACAAAGTGATTCCCCCCAATAAGTCCAGTAGCCACCTGGCACCATATATAGTTATTATAATATTATTGACTATATTCCCTATTCTGTACTTTTCACCCCCATGACGATCTTGTAACTGCCAATTTGTACATCACCTTTTCACCCAGCCCCCCGACCACCCTCCCATGGGGCAGCTACCAGTCTTTTCTCTGTGTCTGTGGGTCTGTTTCTTTTTTGTTTGTTTGTTGTTTGTTTTTTTAGATTCCACATGTAAGTGAAATATTATGGTTTAAACCTCTTTTCTAAGATGGGATACTTCTCTCTGAGCTCATGGCTTTCTTCTGGGCAGTAGAGAAGGTGTTTCCTTGATCCAAATGAGTCCCCATGTCTCAGGGAAGTCATTCTGCTATCTCCCCACCACGTGTGATTTGATCTATGAAGTCTGTCCAGAAAAAGTCCAGCCATTGCTAATATAGCGAGAACGGTTTGTGCAACATCTATGTAATCTGGCAGGCCAGGGGACTGGACTGGAATGTGCATGTGTGAACAACGACAATTTCATGCACTAGCCAGTGAGGGTGGTAGACACCATTGAGTGAGCACGTGTACTGTGTGGCTGTTGCATTCAAAATGACTAAGTGAGTAGATCAATGAATCTACACCAAATTTTGTGTTAAACTATTTGGTAATTCACAAGGCTACAGCTATGGGCACCTGGTGATTGGCCGCTTCATCACAATAACATGCTTGCTCAGGCATCACGTCTCATGTAGAGTTTTTTGGTGAAACATTAAATCGCCCAGGTGACTCAACCCCTACAGCCCAGATGTGCTGCCCTGAGACTTCTGGCTTTTCCCAAAATTAAAACCATCTCTGAAAAGGAAGAGATTTCAAACTGTCAATGAGATTCAGGAAAATACAACAGAGCAGCTGATGGTGACTGGGAGAACTGTGTGAGGTCCCGATGTGCCTACTTTGAAGGGGACTGAGGCATCATTGTCCTACGTACAATATTCTTGTATCTTCTTTAATAAATGTCTCTATTTTTCACATTACATGGCTGGATACCTTCTGGATAGACCTCGTATGCTGGATTAACTGCAGGACGCAGAAAGGTATCCTCCTTAGGTCATTTCCATGTCATTTGTTATGCCTTGAATATGTTGCTTTTCTCTGCTTGGCCAGGGAATGTTGACAGTGGCTAAAAAGGGGCGAGGGGCATCAGGAGAGACCCTTATAATGAACTGTTCTGATCTATATCAGTGTCAATATCCTAGTTTTGATATTTTGCTAATGTATTACAAGATGGTGCCACCGGGGGAAAGTGGGTAAAGGGTAAACAGGGTCTCTTATAATATTCCTTATAACTCCATGTGCTCATTTGATTTTTATAAACCACCTCAGATAATCTAGTATGTGATCAAGGTTCAGAATGATCACCCTAGCCCAGCACTGGCCAAGAGAAATTTCTGTGATGATGGAACTGTTTTCTATCTGCATTTTTAATATGGTAGCCACTAACCTTAATGACCATATGTAGCTATTAAGCTCCTGAAAGGTGACTGGTATGACTGAGGAACTAAATTTTTAATGTTTAAATTTAATGCTGGATAATTTAAACTTAAATAGCCACACATGGTATATTGCTTTGTTAGGATTTCCTTAACGAAGTACCACAAACTGGGCTGCTTAAACAACAGAAATGTACTGTCTCACAGCTCTGGAGGTCAGAAGTCCAAGATCAAGGCCTTGGTAGGGTTGCTTCCAGCTGAGGGCTGAGAAGAGAATCTGGACTTGGCAATACATTTCTGAATAGAGGAAGCCAACTCCTCTAGAGCAGAAGGTTTGGGAACAATGAGTAGTGATAAAACTGGACAGATAAATTGAGGCTAGGTCATTCCTAAATAATCAAGATTTCATTCAGGAAGCTGCCTAAAAGATTCCTCTTTTGCACAGTGCCATGAGCCAGCCCTGGATCTAGATCCAAGTGAGACTCCCCACCACCACCGTCATCTTTGTCATCATCGTCGCACTCATTAACACCATCACCATCACCTCCCTCATTATCACATAATCATTGTCATTATCATCATCACCATTGTTGTCACTGTCAACACCATCAGCACCATGATCAACACCACCATTGTTACCATCATCATCATCATCATCATCACACAGAGGAACTGTGTCTGAGAAAAGAGAGCTGGGCTGGGGTGGGAGTAAGACATGGAACAATCTCAGCTTTGTCACTAACTGGCTGTGTATGTATGTATAGTTTCCAGAAGTTGTTAGTGCCTATAAGCCTCAGTCTCCTCATCTGGACAATGATGTGTGTAGCTTAAATTAAAACAGCAAATGAGAAAACATTCTAGCAATACTCAGTAGTAAGGGTACTCTGCTCTCATTAATACTATTCTGTGTCTTTTCTGATCTACCTTGTGCTCAATTTCCCAGGAATATTACCCTAAAGTTAGACCTCAACTCCTATGACACATTTACAATCTCAACACCACTTCCACACTGTGGTGTGAAAATATAATACTGTATTGAATCTTCCCAAGTTCTGTGACTTCAAGCGAGTTACTGTCCCTCTCTGAACCTGTTTCCTTGCATGGATAAATGGGATCATGAGGTTGTCATAAGTATTCAAATAGATAATGAATACTAAGTCCTTGGCGCATGGACAGTACTTCATGGATGTCCACGCTGTGTCCTTTAATGCTCCTTTTGTTACAGAACATAGGCACCAAGGGGGGAGTGATGATATACTATTACCAAAAGGACCCCCCACTAGGTTCAACTGTCCATTGCCATAAGAAAGACATCTCTCAGTGCCAGAGATTTGTGGAAAGGAAAGGAAATGTTTATTTAAAGCTATATAGACTTAAAGTAGTGACCTAATGTCTTCATTAAGATATCAAAGTCCTTTTGGATACCCACAGATGCCCACAGTGCTTCCTTCTCCCCCTGCCCCTAATTCAGGGTACCATAACTCAGGAAAAGAAGCAAACGTCCAGGATCCAGGCTCCTGAGACTATCAGTGGTGTCACCATCCAGGCAGGATCTCTGATTAATCCAAAACCATGTGACACCTTCTCATGGCCTACTGGCAAGAATTCTTTCACCCTTCTTCCAGGCAAAGTCTCTCTTGCTTCCCAGGCCACACAACCAAAGGGAGCACCCCAAAGCCACGTGGTCCTCTTCTACCAAAGCTGTGGGGGTCTGCACTCTGGAGAAACCATGGGGCTCTCTCTGGCAAAGCTGAGAGGGGGTCTTCACTCTGCCAAAGCCACATGGCTCCCCCTCTCCACCAGAGCTGTGGGGGTCCCCACTGTGACCAAATCCCATGGTCCTTCTTCTCTCCACCAAAGCTGAGGGGAGTGGGGGGTCACCACTCTGCCAAAGCCAAGTGGCGGTTCTCAGCTAAAACTCCCACATGGCTGCCGGAGTCCCCTCTCTGCCAGAAGTGCGTGGCTCTCTCTCTGGCAAAGCTGCACGTGGCTCTCTTTCTCAATGGCTGTGGAGTCTGGGTTTAAATCCCTGCACCAATCTTTCTCTGTTGCCCCATTTCCGATTCCTCCTACAATTGCCTATACTTGGCTATACAGGACTCCCGCATCCTTTCAGCTTTACTGGGCTGCCATGGTGAGTCTGGGCAGGTGTGGCTCCATGGCATGGAGCCAATCTTCTCCAAGCTCTCATGTAGGTGCTGTCACCTGGAGGACCTGCCCCTAGTTACATCTCGGGTGGAAGTCACTTCCATCCTCCTGGCTCAGAGCATGGCCACAGCTATTTAACATACCTATGCAACCAGTTAAAGGTTACAGGTATGTTAAATGACAGTGCCAGAAGTTAGCTGCAAAGCTGTTGCTATGCAAAACAGTTCTCAATGGCCCTGCTCCATTTGTCCCTTCCCCCAACTCACGCCTGAGAGGATAAAGGGGTAAGGACATCTTATATGTCTTACTAATATTTCCTGGACACCCTGAGTTCTGGGCCCCATTCCAAATCCCTATTTGGGGCCCCCCTCTTTGCTGCACACTGTTACACTTTAAGGGTGGCATTAACATGGGACACCCAACATACTGGAGTAACCACAACTGGAAGAGGGAGACGGACTTGTGCTGGTTTTTTCAGGGAGGTCCTGGACGAACTTAGACTTGTTACGGAAAAACAAACTCTTACACGATATGGGGTGACGGAGTAAGCCTTTAATACACGCGTGGGCCCAGAGGAGACAGCTTCCAAATTCTGGGCACTGAGGAGGGGTCAGGTGGGTGGTTAAATACCTTTGCAACAAAGTGGGGAGGGGAGAGGTCTCGTGGCACAAGCAGGAGATACAGAATTGTAAAAGCCAAGGACAAAGGAGAGGAAGGGGAGTGGTCCAGGGCCCAGGACAAAGAAACAGCAGGGGAGCATCCAGGGCCCTGGGGCAGGAAATCAACTAACTAGTCAACAGGTGATAGTCTGGAGCTAGGAAGCCAGCAGGGAGCCACCAGGGGCTGATGCAGAGTGCCAGCTTCAATCTCTAAATACACTTTTAATTTTCTACTACAGACTGGGTTACAGGTCTCCTGACTTCAGACAAGGGACCTCTGAATTAGAACACAGCAGTCCAAGAAGAAAGCAACCCCTGCTTTCCTCATTTGCATTGTATGAATGAGCAAGAATTCCTGAAAGAAAACTACTGGTACAGACAGCTCTTTGGAGACAGAAGGGCTCCCAACAGCTGGAGACATGGGAGGGGCACAAATAGTGTTCTCTACCCAAATATGCTCCTGAAAGCATCATTTCATCTGTACTTGCCTCGGTTACAAATAGAACTTTCCTTTCCAAGCAAAGTTACTTCAATCGTCAGCCTAATGTCCTGTGGAAGGTATATGTTCCTTGCATGCATGAGTTGTTAACGATGGTCCCACAAAGGCCAATTTGGGGATGCCAGACAGCGTGCACAGAAAAGAGAAAGCAAAATGCTAGCTAAACTGCTGTACACAAGGGAGCATGTTTCCATCCACCGGTGGGTGAATGGGAGGCTGGGGCACTGATGGCTGGCTAATCCTCTCAGGCAGAGAGGCGGGGTTCCAAGCCCACCGTGTAAAAGGAGGCTCTGGAAGGGCAAGGTGGGGGACCAGTGCTGTGAGCAGAGAAGAACACCAGTCTGGAAACAGGGAGGCCTGAATTTTAGCCCCAAGTCTGCCGACAGATTACCCCGGGCTTTTAAATCAATCCAGCTTCCCACTGCATCATGCAAAGCTCACAGGGAGCCATGGAGGATATAAATGGTCACAATCACTGCTATTTATTAGCAATAGCTTTTACTCATTTATTGAGCTCCTACTCTGTGCCAGGCACTGTGCTAGGTACAGACATGACCCAGGCCCTCTCAGCCTGTAGAACCTGGTAGAAGAGACTGGGAGTAAACATTTAATTACTTTTACTATAAAATATATCTTTATATCATTTCAAATTGAATGGTGGTTACCAGGGATTGGGAGGTAGGGGAAACAGGAAGAGATTGGTAAGAGGGTTGGTTACAAGCTTCCATTTGTAAGAAAACTAAGGTTTGAGGATCTCAGGTATATCATGGAGCCTGTAGTTAATACTGTATTATATAACTGACATTTGATAAGAGAGTAAAACTTCAGTGTTCTCATGCTCACACACACACACAAAGTATATATGAGAGATGATGGATGTGGTACTTAATTCAGCTATGGGGATACTTTCACCGTGTACTTACATCAAACCATCACATTGTACACTTTAAAATATTACAACTTTATTTTTCAATCACACCTCAACACACTGAAAAATAAAATTGTTGACCAGACCAAGAGATTGGTGGGCTCTCATAGAGACAAATATGAGATGAGAATTTAAAAGTAAAAGGGATATAAATTAGACCCTATGTCGAGCTCTTTATAAACATAATCATATTTTATTCTTACAACAGTCCTTCAAAGTTGATTTTATGGTTACCCCCAACTTACAAATGAAAAGCTAAGTCAGAGATGGTGAGGCCAATATGTCCAGAATCACAGGAAACAGATTTAAACCAGATATGTTGAACTCCAAAGCCTATTGTCCTGCTTGCTCCATTTCTGCTATCTCCCAGACTACTAAGATCACCCTCCCACTCTTCCTGGGCCCCACACTGAAATTTCCTCTCTGTAATTAGCTGTTGAGGTATTAAATTAATACTGCATAACAAACAACCTCAAAATGCTAGAGGCTTGCAACCCTTGTAGGATCTCTGGTCATAACTGGGCTTGATTGAATTCAAAGCTGTGGGTTGAGCTCAAGTACGGTACATAAGTCTTCCTTCTGGAACCAAAAGCTACCCAGGGCATATTATTTCCAATAGTATATTATAAGAGCACAAAAAGCCAGCCCAAATTATGCAAGCCCATTTTAATCATGTCCACCAGCATTCCATTGGCAATGCGAGTCATATGGCCAAGCCCAAAAATACTGAATGCAGAAGTATATTCTGCAAACTATAGTGAGAGATACTGCAAAGTCACATGGCAAAGGATATGTGTGTATAACCAGTTAAAGTCATCCAATCTATCATACAATCTGACACTTTGGCTTCTGAATCCTGCTTCAGACAATCTGCGGCAGAGATCGGCAAGATGCTCCCTCAGTTTCTTCTTTTCCTCACGAGAACATGACTAAACTACAATTTTCAAGATTTCTTTCTTCTAGGTAGAATGGAGTGACTTGCTTGGCCAATGGCATGTGGGTAGTAATGATGTTACCGCTTCCAGGGCTGGCCCTAAAACCCATCAAGCAATCCTCCCCTCTGTTCCTTTTCCATGTCAGCTAGCTCAAGGCAAGTGACCTGGTAGAGGACTTCAAGTCCCTAAAGGAGCCGCTAATTAGAAGGAGCTTGAAAGTCCACATCTTTGCCTGGAGGAGAGGGTGCAGGACAGCTCACCTGACCAATAAGAGCCACAGTGGGCTTTATGAAATTAAGGACTGAACTTTATACGTTAAGCCTCTGAGATCTGAGGATTATTTATCATAGCAGCCAATTCTAACTAATACATCCTCCTCCTGCCAGGGTAGATTGGTCCAGACTCTGATTCAAACTTTCCCAGCCTCTGTGCTAAATGCTTATATTGTGAACCCATCAACCCCAAGCTGTGCTAATGGTGCTCCCTTGACTTTCATATCAGGGGAGGGATGAGCAGTCCCCTATTTATGTCTGTGCCTGGGTCTCCCCTTCAACTAGATCACTCCTTGGGACCCCTTTGACTCTAAGAGTTGGCTCATGCTTGACTGAGTGAGTTCAAGGACTGAAGACAGGTCTATTGAAATATAAGACTGGGAATCCAGGAGACTCCTGGGAGAGGACCCATTCTGGAGAAAGAAGGACCCAGAATCATCAACTAAACAAAGCTCTGGTTCTCAGAGAGAAGGAAGGAGAACCTAGATAATTCTGCATATACCTTAAGGGCTGTCATCTATCCAGACCAGACTCCTGGTCATATGTTTAAATCCTAGGGAGTAAGGAGGATGTGGGTTAATACAAAAACTCAAAGAGCTGGTCACTAAACTCTGTGGTACCTTGAGACCCAAACAACATTCCTTTCCCTCTGCCCTCTTTCCAGAGAGTAACTCATATGAGAAGCAGCACCCCTCACCTCCCACTCACCTGAGTCCACTCCAATGAAGTATGCTCCTCCAAGGTTGTTTGGTTCAGGTTCCTTTAAGGAAACCTCTCAAGAGGAGCGAAGAATCACTGATTAGCTTCCCCAACTATAATAATTCAATGAAATTTCATTTGTTACTTTCTTATGGGTGTGTTTTGGTTCTTCTCCACTGACAAGCAGTGAGAAACCATCAGGGTTTGAGAGAATAGCCAAGTTTTTTTTGGGGGGGAGAGGGGAGTAGAGAAGGAAGAGAAGCTCGAGAAGAGAAGAAAACAGAACTACCAGATATAATAGGTGGTACGGAGCCCTTCTGGGACTGAGAAGGGAGCTGAACATAAAGGTCTAGAAGCATCTGGGAGGGGTCCTCAGAAGACCTCTCCTCAGTCAACCCTATCTCAGGCTAGGCTCTTACATCACTGAGTGTCCCGGGGAGTCGGGACTTCCCTTTAACTCTGGTGTCCTCGTTTAAAAAAATGATGCACACGATCCTACCTGGCTAGATTATCCTGGAGAATGAGACGCACTGGATGTAAAGAGCCTGGCACAGAGCAAGTGCTCAATAAGCAGTGGCAATAGTGATTATGATGATGGCAGCGAAGAGTCATAGATTAAATGTGGGGTTGGTTGACTCCATAGTATCACTCCCAAGTATACTTTCATATGAGACCTCAGCTATCTTTCTGGAATAAAAGCTTGCTGACCCCTGTCAAAGTGAGCGGAAGTATCAAGAGCTAAGTGGAAGAAAACTATATTTTGGCAGTGACTCTTACCAACCTTAAAATCATGGTATGTACACTGCCATTCTAGACTGGATATATAAACACAGTAAATAAACCTTGTAATTAGCACATAGTGCACAGCAGTTAAGATCCATTCTGCACATTGTGCTAAACTACATTATGATGCCAAATTTCCGTCATTCCCTGTATCCCCACACCTTGACGTGTGATTTTGTAATTCCTCCCACTGAAGAGATGAAGTCTATTTTCCACCTCTTGAATCTGATCCCAACCTTATAAAGTTTCTTAGAACGAGGTAGAGGTAACAGGGTGCCCATTCTGAGAAACACTTCAAGAAGCCGTGTGTATTTCCACTTATGCTTGGGCCCCTCTACGCCTATGAGAACAGGTTCAGGCGATCCCACTGGCCCCATAAGAAGGATGGGAGGTTCTATGAGCAGAATTGCCCCAGCTAAGCTGACTCAGCCTGGCCCACTCAGCCCAGCCCAACCAGAGCACAAGTCCCCACCTGCCACCATGACACAGCATAGCAAGTATCAATCAAGCTCAGCCCAGATGAGCCAAGCTCCAACCATCCCAGCACATAAGCAATAAAATCTTATACACCACCAAACTTTTATAGTTGCCTGTTGTACTGCATTGCTACTGTGGCAATAAATAATATGATACACACTAATATAGATCCATTGGCCATGGCAATCTGGAGTTTTATGTTAAGAAAAAGTCACATCCAGGATAAACAGAGAAGAAAAGCTTAATGGATTCGATATCTACCATGAGCAGAGAAACAGGGAGAGACAACATACAGGAAATATTTTTATCATCTCTGAATGGCACTTGGCAAAACAGATATTTTGGTTGGAGATAATTTTATCTTTCTATAGGCCCAACCTCCCAATAAAAATTAAACTAAAAATAAAATTTAAAGGATCTGTTCATATTTTGTAAACACCCTTGCCTGGAGTCAATTTCAACATGGATCAATCACTCTGAATAACACTGGTAACTAACTCCAGCATCAATCTATTGATCTCTTATCTCTTTGTCTATATTTTTATTCATTTTCTTCTCTCTGTCTCTACAACTACAGGGTTGGGTTTTATTCTAACATCCACATTTTAAAACACATACTTCAGAACAGTAATTCATACAGGTGAGGGTGACCAAGATGGTTCAAGATTTCATAATCATATTCTTTTAAAATTTAAAAAAAATGACACAAAAAGCTTGATCACTGATTCCAAATCTCAGAGCAAATCAAGTTTGTGTGTCTCCAGAAGGTTAAATCAAGAGGTCAAGGTTATAGGACAATGGGTTGTGCTCTGCATAGGAAAGACCTTTCTAACAACCAGAGTGATTTGCAACTGGACTAGGGGACCTGGGGAGATCGGGAGCTCTTGGTCACTAGAGCCTTTCAGTGACAGCTGGGTGACAACCTCTTTAGACTATTACAAGGGGAATTTCTTTATTGGGCAATAGGTAACATTAGATTATTAGATCTACTTATTCTTTCATTGAAAACATTTTTTTCAAAAAAAGAAATCCAACACTCCAGCTACATGCTTAGGCACAAGGTTTCATGTCAGAGTAACCAAAGATAATTTGCAAATTGGTTGCTTCTAGATCTCTTTGGAAAGTGATAAACTATGGATATATAGTCCTTCCGATTTCACCATCTATTTCTTTTACACTGGAAAAAGAATAAAAGAGATCTGTTTGAAAATACATCTGTTTGCAGACAGGAAAGAAAGGAGGAGGAAAAAAAGACAGGAATGGTTCCCGTCCTCCATCTCCCTGTTCTGAAGGTGAATGGTCCCAGCACCTACCACAATGTCTGACAGGTACTAAGCACTCAGAAAATATTTTACAAACAATCAAATGCATGTCTGTATGCACATTGGAAGGACCATATTCCATTAGAAAATTCCCAATACACCGTCGAACAACTGCTTTATCTTCCCATGTCCTTGACGAGTAGGTAATGGTGAAGAAAACTTGATATGCGCCCTGCCCCCCCCAAGGTATTGACAGCCTCCCAGGAGAGGCAGGCAGCTAAATGACTACAGTTGAGAGCGTTTACCTCACTTTGGAGTTACACGTCATGTGCAAGAAGAACACCGGGGACAGGCACCAG